>KB722738.1:1803143-1905098 GCA_000349905.1 Volvariella volvacea V23 | reverse complement strand
AAAATCACCCGGGGTGGTGCCGATAGAGGCCCGTGGCAAGGTGATTCTGCAGGCACGACGTCCTACCAGAATTACGTTATCGAAATATTTCCCGGTTCCGTTACGAAGCCAATTTCGGTATTATGTCTTTCGAGTCATGCAGTGGATGACGATTCTTCACGGCCCGAGCTTACAAGGGTACCGACTCCTACCGAGGGAATAGGAAGATCTGATTGGTCCTTTCCGTTTGGGGAAGGTATATGTGGCTGGTATATATATGCAGCCCAGATCTACCACCCTGTCCTTCCAACCTCTGACACTACTCTCGCTATGATGATTACCTGGGGCTCGACTGTCAAAGTCACCTTGACTTTGCTCTTGTCCAAGTTCATTTGGGTTCGGATCCGCAAGCGGTTATATCCAACTGATATCGAAAATCTACCTGGTCCTAAACCTGCATCTTTTATTGCTGGTGAGTAGCATGGCCGTGGATCTGGTGCCAATCTCAATGCCTTACGCGTCCAGGAAATCTTCCGCAGATTGTTGGCCGTGAAGGAATCGATTACCAGAAAATTTGGGCAGAGGAATGTGAGGCAGTTTTCTACTTGCGCGTAAGTTGATGCGCGACTCACCTTGACCTAGATGGTCCAGTCATGGTGCTCGCTGCCGTGTTTGGTGTAAGTTTGCCTCTGAAGCATTTGTACACAAGACGCTCATGCACTATAATAGAAGAAGATGGTCTATGTGGCTGACCCACTGGCGATGCATCATATTGTCGTGAAAGTGAACATTTGCTCCATTTATTATGAAGTCAAAGTCGCTCAAATCCTATGGTTATAGGACCAATATGTCTACGAAGAAACGACTACTTTCCTTGGGTGAATCTGAGATCTGAGATCATCTTCCGCCTAGTCCTTATGATTTGCCTTGCCTGTGCAGCTCAAATAAAATTGTTTTTGGGGAGAGTCTTCTCTCTTCGCTAGGTAAGCGCTGACGTTGTCGTAATGGATTCAGATTATGAGTACCTATCCTGCGGAGGTGAACAACACAAAAGACAGAGGAAGATGCTAAACCCTGTATTCTCAACTGCGCACATTCGACAAATGGGTAAGTTACGCGCCCTATCGTAGACAATATAATTCATTGCAACTACCCGTACGCGTTTAGCTGGGATCTTTGTTTCTGTGGCAGATAGGTTATGTGATGCCATATCTGCGAAGACCGAACAAGGTCCAAGAGAGGAAAGTCTGCGCTCCTTTAGAATTGTGTACTCGCTAACTAGATGAATCAGATTGATATATTGGATTGGTTATCGCGCACCGCACTAGAGTTAATTGGTCAATCTGGTTTGGGGTACTCGTTCGACCCCCTCGTCGAAGGCCAATCACCCCACCCATATGGTGCCTCAATTAAAAACTTGATGTCAGTATACAAGTATACAATTGCCTGCTTAACAAATTCTTAACACTATTGTCTACTCAATAGACCCGCCAATCTCAAGTTAATTGTACCTCGCATCTTAATTCTTCCATGGGCGGAACGGATTGGAACACCCAGGTTCCGACGATCTATTGTAGATATTTTGCCTTGGAAGAGTTTGCACGCACTGAGAGACATCATCGACACAATGCATGCTACCTCAGTGGAAATAGTGCAGCAAAAGAAGAAAGCTTTGGCGGAAGGAGATGACGCAGTTATGCGACAAGTTGGCCAGGGGAAGGATATCATCAGTATCTTGCGTGGGTGCCCTGCTGGATAGTCGGAAGATGTTGATCTGATACGTGATTAGTGAGGGCGAACATGGAAGCAAATGACGAGGATAAGCTGACGGATGATGAGGTCTTGGGTCAGGTAAGCTCCTTTCAGCACCAGTAGGATACTGACAAAACCGCGAACTAGTTGTCGTGAGTAATGATTGCCTTTTTATTGATATATTCGGATCGCAATAACTCGCCAGGTCTCTCACATTCGCTGCCACCGACACAACTTCGAGTGCCATATCTCGGATTCTTCATCTCCTTGCGGAGCATCCAGAGGCTCAGGAGAGATTAAGAAATGAAGTTATCCGCCTAGGTCAGGAAAAGAGTGAATTAACATACGATAATCTGGAGTCCCTACCCTACCTGGATGCGGTTTGCCGTGAAACGCTGCGCCTGTGAGTCTCTTTCCTCTGACATACGAGGAAACTGATCGAAGTCGTTATCTAGTTGTCCTCCACTTTCTGCGGTCCTACGAACGTAAGCACATAATCACAAGCAATAACAACGCGGCGCCTGACCAGTGATTAGAGCAAGGAAAGATATGATTCTCCCGCTTTCAAAGCCTGTCAAGGGAAAGGACGGACGCATGATGAAAGAGCTGCACATCCCGAAGAATACTGACGTCATTGTGGCAATCAGGGCTTCTAATAGGAATCCCGCCATTTGGGGCTCTGATGCATACGAATGGAAGCCTGAGAGATGGTTGAGTCCATTGCCAGAGGAGTTGTCCCAAGCACGGATTCCAGGTATCTACTCTCATCTGTGAGTCTTTCTACTCAACTCAGGAGGCAATCAACATTAATACCGAATGCAGCATGACTTTTATTGGTGGAGGGCGAGCATGCATGTGAGTGAATTCTCATCCCCTCTCCTGCACTTACCGATGGTACACTGCTCCAGTGGCTTCAAATTTGCCCAACTAGAAATGAGTGAGTCTTGATTAGCGAACCGCGAAAAAAATAATAGCTCAACGCAAGTGATCGCTGCCAGAGGTTGTCCTCGCGATGCTTATCGAGAGATTCAAGTTTGAAACTGTGGAAGGAAAGGATATTCTCTGGACTATTGGTGGTATTTCTACCCCATACGTTAGAGGTGAAACGGAACAAGGTCCTAAGCTCCCGATGAGGATAACCCTCATTCGAAAATGAGCAGCAAGAAATAGTTTATTGTCGAATGAATCAGGACATCTTAGTCTGATACTATTCGGTCGCACGTCGAAGTGTTGAAGAGTGTAGATTGTCCTAATCAGATAGCGATTCTTGTTGGTGATACACAAACTGGCACGGAAGGAGTGCCCTCTAATTACTCTCCATTCCTATTGGAGGCTTGGCTGAACTACTAGAACCAGCGATGCTGCCGTTGCTGGGGTAGCATACAAGATGACTACCAAATGCTGTGGCCGAGAGAAGCCGGTTTCTGGCGAATGTTGGAAACACAAGCAAGGCTTTGTGCCTTGACCACGAGCACCTCCATTGGCAGTCTCGGTGTAAAGGGTAGCTTGACTATGTACGGGCAGATCCGCCCGACCAGTCGTGTGACAGGGATTTGGATATACCTCTAGATCTCCCTGAAGCTCTCACCATGAGTCCCCTATAATCCTGAACTGGTTACAGATCAACTATGGTTGTATGAGGAGAGTATACACAGTGGATCTAAATCAGTGTAGCGACGCGAGGGATTGAATATGAGCGGCGCAGCCAACGACAACAGCCCAAGGGATGTCAGCGAGCTTATTCAAAACGTAACAAACATATCGGGTCGGTAGGTAGAAGGACCCTTGTTGCTAGTTTGAGTTCGACTTGGCTGCTCGACGATGTTGTGTTTCGGGTGAATTTGGAATCATCGAGTCCGGCCTCGCCCATTGCTTGGCGATGCTCACGTCGATGATGTCAGTCCTTCCCTCCAGTTTCTATTTGAGGTAAGTAGACGTGGTATATATGTAGCTGGTTGGGCAGTCGAGGTGTGTCAACCTGTTAACTTTGTATCGAAAACTTCAGATCCCACATTCCTTCCCTACCCTTATACCTTGATTTAATTGGCCAAATAACCCCTTGCTAGCCCCACTACGAGATGCAAATGGCTACCTCGAGTTCAGCAGTCAAAGTTGTCGTGACTCTGCTTCTTTCCAGGTTCATCTGGGTTCGGGTTCGAAAGCGCTTGTACCCAAGTGATATTGAGAATCTTCCGGGGCCCAAGCCCGAGTCTTTTATTGCTGGTGAGTTGTGTGATCAGGAATTCACTATGCGGATGCTGATAGAAAACATTCCATCAACAGGTAATTTCCCCCATCTGTTTAATAGGGAGGGAATAGACCATCATAAGGAATGGGCGGAGAAATGTAAGATTTCTCCTCATACTAGTAAACCATTCTTCATTTTACGAGTGTAGATGGACCGGTGATAACGATTAATGCACCATTTGGAGTATGTCCGCTTTCCCTAGGGCGCGTGTCAAGGAGTCACAACTAGTAACAGGGGAAGATGCTCTATATAGCTGATCCATTGGCCATGCACCACGTCATTGTGAAGGTCAGCATCGATTTCATACGTATACTGAAAGTGCGGTCAGCTTAAGCAAAATTACAGGACCAATATATCTACGAAGAAACGTCTAATTTTCTCCTGTGAGTACGAAATTAAAACATGGGCCAAACCTCCTGACTTAGTTCCCTAATTCGGGACAGGGCGAATCGCGTGGTATTTGGAGATGGCCTTATCTCAACCCTAGGTATGCAACTACGCATTGGTAAGATAAATTGAGGGAGGTAACACTCATTTACGGAAGGTGAACAACACAAGAAACAGAGGAAAATGCTCAACCCTGTATTTTCGCTTGCGCATATACGCCGGATGAGTGAGTCGTCTTCCTGTAAACCTCAGGATTGTAATTGATGAGTAAACTGCCTTGGAAATCAGCTGGCATCTTCGTTGATGTGGCAGCCAAATTACGCAGCGCCATCTCCCTGAAGACTGAACAGGGGACCCAAGAAGTAAGCTCACATCAATGGAAGGCGCATATCTTATTAATACATAAACTAGGTTGACATGTTGAACTGGGCATCACGTACCGCACTAGAACTGGTTGGCCAAAGTGGACTTGGATCCTCATTCGATTCTCTCGTTGAAGGTGAATCGCCTCATCCATATGGTGCTTCCATCAAGAATTTGTCGTAAGTCCGCGCAAAGTATCGTGATTCAAACGAAATCTTGACCGTTTTGACAGACCTGTCTATGCCAAGATGATAATACCTCTTCTGTACATTCTACCGTGGGTAGTAAATATTGGAACGTCCAGGTTCCAGAGATTTGTTGTGGACATCCTACCTTGGAAGAATTTGCATGAATTGCGGGACATTGTGGGCGTAATGCATAATACCTCAGCTGATATTGTACAGCAAAAGAAGAAAGCCTTGGCAGAAGGAGATGATAGCCTCACGCAGCAAGTTGGACAAGGGAAAGACATCATCAGTATCTTGTGTAAGTCTCTTGCCAAATAGTTCAGCGGTTCCAAACTGATTGTTGGTTAGTGCGAGCAAATAGCGAGGCTGAGGATGAGGATAAACTGACAGACGAGGAAGTCCTCGGTCAGGTAAGTTTTCTCCTCAACATACTAGGTTGGTGAACCAGACATGTTCATTAATTCTCGTACTAGTTGTCGTGAGTAAGCGCTCCTGCATCCAATGCGTCTGAATGACATTTGCTCGTTAGGACTCTCATGTTTGGTGCTACGGATACAAGCTCGGCCGCTATCTCCAGAATCCTCTATCTCTTTGCGAAGAATCCAGAGACTCAAGAGAGGCTGAGAGACGAAGTCACACAAATGCTCCACGAGAAGAAAGAACTCACTTATGAAAATCTTGAGTCTCTCGCATACCTAGATGCGGTTTGCCGTGAAACGTTGAGACTGTGAGTCTTGGTACCTGATATACCGGAGCAAGAAGTTGAGCTATATATGCAGCTATCCACCACTTTCTGCCGTTGGACGGAGGTGAGCGCAAACCATTAAAGAGAACCCATAACACCGTTACTAACGAATTGTTAGGGCAAGAAAAGATATGATCCTGCCACTCTCGACTCCCGTCAAAGGACAAGACGGACGAATGATGAAAGAGCTCTACGTGCCAAACAATACCGATGTAATGGTGTCAATCTTGGCTTCGAACAGAAATCCTGCCCTTTGGGGCTTAGATGCGTACGAGTGGAAACCTGAGAGGTGGTTAAAGCCATTACCGGAGGAAGTGGCAAGAGCACGCATTCCAGGGGTTTATTCTCACATGTAGGTCCTTCTCAATTTGTGAAGTCATACGATATTGACGCCAATACAGTATGACTTTCATTGGTGGTGGACGAGCCTGCATGTGAGCGGCTTTACCTAGCTCCACGAGTAACGGACACTCACCTGGTATATCTTAGTGGCTTCAAATTCGCGCAATTGGAAATGAGTGAGCTTTTCTTGTCGAGTCATAAAGGAATCGTTAGCTCAATGCGATTCACCATCACAGAGGTTGTCCTTGCAACTCTTATTGAGAGATTCAAGTTTGAACCGGCAGAAGGCAAAGAGGTCATGTGGTCCATTGGCGGCATTTCTACTCCATACATTAGAGGCCAGACGGAACAAGGCCCACAACTCCCATTGAAAGTGTCCCTCGTTCGCAAATGAGTGGAATCTTTGTTGATGCAAGAACATTTTCCGTGGTTTAGTGTGGTAATATACCTCGTTTAGTCCGTGTCTAATAGGATTGCTTTCGTCTTACCCAGACGTAGGTCCAGGGTCTACCCATGATCGGCGTAATGCAGTCGAGCTTCTGATCCCCGTGAACGGCAAATTCAGGTAGACCGTCTGCCAGTTAAAAGACTGCACGTCAACTTGGTAGGCTCTGAGGGCTTTAGGTTTCATGAATTTGCGCCGCCGGGCCGCCTTTGGCGGTTGTCTGGTTACTCTTGGTCTGGTGGTAGAATGTGTTCCTCACTGCGAAAGAATTCTGATCAGCCATTTTCGCAACCTGTGTTAATTTCTCCGCTCTGACGTGATTCCCCACGGTCCGTTGTCCGATCGATCTAAAAATAACTTTGGTCATCGTCAACGATGGTTGGAGTCCGACCAGGTGCATGGGGTTTGAAAAATCCGCACTTGGTCTAACGCAACGGTTGTCACTGCTGGCTCATGGTAAAGCGGCGGACCGCCACGGCGCATGTTCCTCCGAGCAGCATAACACTAGCAAGTATAAAGGGACCAACTTTCAGCATTAGTTGGGCAGGACAGCCCAAGCAAGTTCTACGGAGTACAACACTACAACATGCTGAGCACCAAACTCTTCTCTCTGATCGTTTTGGGCACCCTTGCAGTTGCCGAACCGTAAGTCTCTCCTATCATCGAGTCTAACAACTATAAAACACTCAATAATGAATTGTCGACAGCATTTTGGAGCGCCGCACTGCCACAAACGTGTTCCCATCGCCTCCCACCACTAGCACTCTCAGCAAGCCCATCACTGTCGCTGCTGGGCAGACTTTCACCCCGCCTCAACCCTACACACGTTATGACCGTGGATCTGGTGCTTGCAATGAGCAAGCCGAAGGTGGCGACGCCGACGCAGTGTTCTTACTCCAGGAAGGCGCGACTCTGAGCCGTGTCGTCATTGGTAAGAACCAAGCTGAGGGTGTGCACTGCCTTGGTAAGTCTCGAAATGAGCGGGGCGAGCGAATATACCTGACGCGAATATTTTCAGGCTCTTGCACACTCGACCATGTCTTCTTTGAGGTATGTTCTTTCTCCCTTTTTATTCCGGTTGAACAACAAGCTCTCTCTATATTTAGGATGTTTGTGAGGATGCCATCACCATTAAACAGAAGAGCGGTGTCTCACGAATCAACTATGGTGGCGTGAGTCTTCTCCTTGGTTTCCCATTTGAATTGACGAAGCGCTAAAACTCGCTTACCAGGCCAAGGTACGCAACACATTCCCTGCAGGCATGCTGAAGTTTGCTAACACTGAACTATAGAACGCTGATGACAAAGGTACATACTATCCACCTCACTTTCTTCGTTAATTTGACGCCTTATGCAGTTATCCAGCACAACGGAGGAGGAACAGTAAGTTCTCTAACTTTATTTTGAGTTGTTTGGTTTGTTTATCGCCCCACTAGGTCATCGTAAACTCGGTAAATGAAATCTATCTTTGGCAAAGCAGTCTTGATCTTAATACCAGCCTACTAGTTCTACGTCGAGAATTTCGGGAAACTTTATCGCAGCGTAAGTTGCCGAAAATTCGATGGTAAAAGCTTTTCTAATGAATTTTGTCATCCAGTGTGGAAACTGTGGAACTCAATACAAGCGTGCAGTAGAGGTACTCAACCGATTTCCATCATTACTTCCCCCCTATCTTACAGGCTCTTTGCAGATCAACGACGTTTGGGCAGTCAACGGTGACGTGCTCGCTGGCATCAACTCGTACGTTAAATCCGCTCTTCTCGCGATGGAATAGCCACAAACGAACTCAATTCCCACTACTAGGAATTATGGAGAGTAAGTTCATGTCTAATTCATGCTGTATTCAAGTCTGATGATGCGTTAGCACTGCCAAAATCCGCACCACCAGGGCACAAAACGTCAAGACGATCTGCCAAAGGTGAACAGATTTTGGTTATCTCAGGCCGTTGTATATTCTTATCATGTGTTCGACTCAGATACAATGGAAACAACAGTGGCGCTGAGCCCACCAAGTCCGGAAGTGGCCCTGATAGCCAGGTTTGTTCCTACTTCTTTACACGTCACGATGCTAAATATATCTAATCTTTGGTCCCATCAACAAAATAGTACTGCTTGTACAGTACCTCAGACATCACGTCCTAAAGGACCACTTGTTTTATATGGTACTCGGTTGTATTATGTTGTACTGGTTGACATATGTACTGGAATTCATTTCTTTTGATTGCCTCGAATCGCGGTGGTACTGAATTCAGATGCATCAAAGGAAACCTGGGTGGCTAGATTTTGTGTAACTCCTGGGAGTGAGAGACGCCTTCTAAAAAAACATTCACAAAAGTCCTAAAGTCATTACAGATGCTATACTCTCATGGATGTCGATTACGAAATGCGAGATTCAACCGGATTTAACTTCAGTTTGATATAGCACTTAATGAGAAAAAAACCTAAATTACTCGACGTTCATCTCGATACCCCTGTGGGGATCTTGGTGTTTGATCCGAGGAGACCTCGACAATCGCTCTTTAGCAGCTGTCCATCGGGCTGCTTGATCCTTGATATGCCTCTCCGATTGTGGATCTATTTTCATTGGCTTAACACCAGAGGTATGTTCAAGTGCCATATCGAGACACTCTAGGACGTGCGCGTTTATGGGCTCAATGCTGAGCGCCTACATAGCAAGAATCAGTAACAAAGTATGAGGTGTGGTAGTTTAACTGTACCTCGTGATATTTTGTTATAGCCTTGTCAATGTCCCCCAGAAGGTGGTAAACCATACCAAGGAATCCCAGTGCAACGGTATTCCTGTAATCTAGCTCCAATACTTTTTCGTAAGTTTTTCGAGCATCCTCTAGTCGTCTATGCGCGAGTAAGGTGGGGGTTCTTACAAATACCCAATTGCTTTATTTACCTAAGTTTTCGATAACACGTTCCCAGGTTGATGTATGTTGTTGCCCAGGTTTTTTGCGATGTCTGTGTTACTTTTGCTAGTTCCAGTGCTTGTTGGAATAGTTGAGTGGCTTTATCGTACCTGAAAATCGTCAGCTAGTTGACGAAGTAGATATAACCGAAGTTCGAAGACTCACTCTCCACGGTTATACGCCATGACGCCACGTTCATTCATTAGTAGTGGATCACCATCACACATGGCATGTGCAGCGTTGAGCGCTTCGTCAGCTAAAGGATAGTTCGATAACATGATGTGCTCCATTCCAACGAACATTAGCGGTAGATGTGACCTAGAGAAGGATGAGAGCACTGAGATACAGATACATTTGATTTCTTACCCAGTGAACATGCGAGCACAAGTAGAGTACGCGGTGACGGCATGATCGTGTTCACCTTCTAACGCAAAGGTATGCCCAAATGCGATCCACGCAGGTCCGAAGCGCGGGTCCATCAATGAGGTTTTACTGCTCACTATGAGTGAGAGCTTTGATACTAATTTCAAATGCATGAATACGGACCTAAAATATTGTCTTGCTTGTGCCCATTTCCCGCTACTTAGATACCAAACCCCGACGGCATACCAACTAATTGGGTTTTCAGGTTCCCTGTCCACTAATTCGTGGGCGAGGATGAACAATCTTGAGTGAAGATGTTGCAGATGATACATGCATGCGATGTGTAATGGCATTGTCGCGTTGTGAACAGATACTAGGCCTAATATCCTAGGGATAACCATGAATACCAAATTCAGATTTATAGAACAGTACAACATACCGTGTCGTTACTTTGAAGCAATCAGCAAAGCGAAAATTGGTATATAGGGCGTCAGCGAAACTGTAGAGTACATCGGGATTATCCGCCAGTCCATAATCTTCAACGAGTCGCTGTCGCGTCAAAGAGTGCTCCTCCACGTGTTTATACTTTCGTAGACGAGATGTATATATTAATTGCACAAAAGCAGCATCGTGTGGGGTCTGCGCCGCGTATGCAAGTCCTTGCACAAACTCCCACTCTGAGAAAGAACTTTAGGTTCACTTATTATCATTGACAGATATAGCTACTCACCTTCATCAGGCGTCATCATCTCCCCAGTAACTAGTTGGTCAAACGCGTCGTAACACTTGACATCTAGCGCCAATGCCTCCATGAAACATTGTTTTGCTTGGTCACCACGATTCAATTTTAGCATAAGAATCCCCCTTAGGTGACACATCGATGCTTCGACCTTGATCCCACCATCTACATTCGGTATTGCTGGTCCGCTTCGCCCTATAAGAAGGGTGTTAAATAAAAATGGCGTTAGGGTGCATATTCACGTACCGGAATCCCGAAATGGGTTGTGTTCCCCTAGCATTTCCATAGCCTCTGCCCAGTTCCCTTGGCGAACCTATTGGACATCTGCACAATGCATATAAGGATAGCATTGAGGCTCTCACCTGGCACTGTGCAGCAAGATATCGACACGCGACACTCATATCAACCAATCGAGACACATTCTCTTGTAGCTCCTCTGCCACTTCAATTATTCCACCTGGTCCCATTGGCAGACGCGCAATACCCGGCGGCAGACCATCAGCGTCGCGTTCCTTCCCCTTCCCTTTCACACCGGATATAAAGGCAGAACCATTGAGAATATTAGGGGGTGAAAACTCCCGTTTAGGTACTTTGCTTGGGAAAGGCCGCGTTAATAGTCGTTCCGCTCGTGAATATTGGTGTGTCATAAAGTATGTCTGAGCAAGCCAAAACGCGTCATTCGGATCGTCTTTGAAGGCGAAAGTAACGAAGCAACTTTTTGAGCCATCAGGAATACGAATTCTCGGGGTATTCACGCACTCGTCCAACTTAGTATCTTGTCGCCCCAGAATGCAGCCGTTTCGTAGAGATGTTGCATCAGTGCATCGTGTCGCCACAATCGCATCCTATCCACCATTCCCCATTCAGTATCGTCGTCTTCGTCTATTTCATCGTCAGAATCCTGGAAAACATCGGTTGTATCTGTAGCCAGTGGATGTGGATAACGACTTGAACTATCTTTGGTACGCCGGGTATATCTTGGGGAGGATCGAAGTGGTGAAGCAGGAAGTACCGAGCGGTTTGGATCTAGTGCAAGATTGGGGAAGCTGCTGACGCCATCCATGAAAGAGTCCACGAGCTGTTGTGGCCCAAAGGAGAACGAGGAGCCAATTGATCCTCGGTATCGCGAACTGGAGGGAGAGGAGAGACGAGACATTGGTGGGATGGCATAATGGTTTGGTGGGGGTGGTGTAGATGGCATATTGACGCGTTATGATGCCTGTGGCTGAAGAAAAGCTCACCCGGTATCATAAGTTTGGCTGTGTTAGGCACCAAGGTCGTAGTGAAATAACTTGAAATACACTCCAGCATATACATTCAACTACATAAAATCATTGTAACTAGCCAACACCGTGCACAGTTCACCTGGTTGTGACCCACTTCGTGTTGGTCTCGAAGAATTTAAGAAGTGATATCGGAAGAAGAGTATAGGCAGTACTACCCGTCCAAGTTAATAAAACATCCTTGGACATGTAATAGCACACTTACAGTACCGTCGGGGCCGCTGCCAGACTTGGTGGGTTCCGACCCGCTGCTATTGCCGTTATACCTCTGACAGATAGTGCTAACGCTCTGCGCTCTAGTGCGGCGGATGGTCGCGGTGCTGTGTAATCCCCAGTCAAGCACTGCATGTGGGTCTGGGGCTTGCACGATACTTACTCTCCATAGTTCCTGGTGCAGCTTCAGTCAACCCAGTTAGAACAAGCTAGATTAGTCGGGACTCACGAATTGATCCCAACAAGCTCAGATCCCCTTACAGCCCAGACGTCATTGATCTAGTTCGTACAAAGGTATATGAGTAATGAGCCTGAGAGCCATTAGGAGCAAGTTCGGAGTTTTTCGTACCTGAACAGTCCTCTTATACTGAGTCCTGCAATTTCCGCACTATAGTGGCGTGAGTAGGGAGAGTTGAAGTCATACAAGACTGAACGTACACTGCGGTACAACTTGCCGAAGTCTTCAACATAAAACTGCAGACGAATGTTAGTCTCGCACTAGAAACTAACACGCATTCTATTTACATTGTTGATGATAACCTGCCAACGTAGAGTACATAAGCGGCAAGCCTGAAGAATAGTGAAAGACTTACAGTTCCACCACCGTTATGTTGAACAACTAGTTAGAGCAATAAATATTCGTCAGACTCAACACGTCAGATTAGAGCAATCATCCACACCTTTGTCCGAGGCTTTCTATCATATCGAGGAAAAAATGAAAAAGACCTTCGCAAGAGAAGACGCGAATCTTACCTTGGCCTAAAAATCATGTCAGTTCAACCCACTAAAAACAGAGGTGAATGGAGTCACGTACTCCACCATAGTTGATGCGCGAAGTACCGCTTGTCTGCTTAATAGTAACAGCGTCCTCGCAGACATCCTAATGCCAGGGTTGGCTTCTGATATCAATAACCAACAATGAATGCTCCCTTACCTCCCAGAAAACGTGATCAAGAGTGCAGGAGCCTACACAAATAAACTTGTCAGTCAATGAACACGGATATTAGACGAAAAGAAGCATACCTCGGCAGTGAACACCTTCAGCTTGGTTAGGTCCAATAACGACGCGGCTGAGAGTAGCGCCCTCTTCAAGGATGAATACAGCATCAGCTTCACCACCTTCAGCTTGCCCATTGCAGGCTCCGGAGCCGCGGTCATATCGGGTGTAGGGTTGAGATGGAGTAAACGTTTGCCCGGCTCCGACAACAATTGCTCTGCTCAAGGTGCTTGTGGTAGGCGGGTTCGGAAAGACGTTCGTTGGCGCACGACGTTCCAAGATGCTATACAAGTGTTATTTTTAGTTGGCAAGAACTTCTTCCGGCCGTGGTCTAAAAATGAAGATGTCAAAAATTGACGTACGGTTCAGCAAGGGCGATTCCGCTCAAAAGGACGAGAGAGAAGAGTTTTACAGTGAACATCGTTGTGTATGAGTAGAGAACCTGAGACTCTGAGTTCCGTCGTCTTCAACGTGGTGGCACTTATATACTGCATTCACCCTGCACTGCTGCGTAGCAATGGCTTCAATGAATGCAATGGTTGTGCCCCTCAAGCACTTGGCATGAATGATCGCTGAATCTGCGGAGGCACGGATACCGCACGGCCCGCATGCATACCACTCATCGCTAACCAACAGAATTCCAGTTGACAACGACCAAGCATTCGAGAATCGCAACTCCAGTGTGCACGTTCAGTCACATGCATTCGCGTTTGAATTGCGGCCTGGCTTACGGCAGAAGCAAATAAGGAATTCATAACCTTTAATTCAAAGCCATCAAATTCATGCGTTGCTTATGCCTCCAGGGAATATTTCCGTACGGGCCGCTGTAGGAGGGCTGGACGTGGCTATAGCGATGCGTCAGGGATTCGGATGATCCTGGCATAACCCAGATGAAAAGGTTATCGTTTATCGGAGAAATTCTGGAGTTCTTTGCGGGGAAAGTAGATTTTAGTGATTTGAGAAAGGAATTTTGATTACCAGATTAACAGGTCCGAGAATCACTGTTCCGTGTGGTGACAACATAGCCCTTCTATCGTTGAGAGTGAGTAGCTGTCTGGTAGTATTCCATCGCCATTCAGTTTCTGCAAGACCGTGGATAAATGCCGGCACTGCAATATGATGTGAAAACCGGCCTTACTTGATGATTTCCTTAAAGCTATTCATTGACCGATTCTCCGTGTACTCTGAGATAGGCGATACCGCCTAGAGACACTGAGTGTCGCCTACACAACAAAAATCAATCAGATGCCGTCCCGGAGCACCCGTGTGGATTTTTCCTATCCTCCAATGTCTGGGTATTAGAAAATTCCTGGGAACCAGACGATATCCTTCCCAAATTCCCAAGAATGAGAGCCATTATAGCATATGCCGTCCCAGCATTCTAGCTTTGCCATTGATCAAGGGAACACCCACACTACGTCACATTGGCACAGTGTGTAGTAGCAGTAGCCTAGATATCTGTTGTATTTTTGCAGGGGTGCTCTGCGAACTGTCCACAGACGCTATCCGGTCTTCGTGTGGAATAACCCGGGCCTATACCAACAAAGGCTAAATCTGTGAGGAGAATCCTGGACATGAGTGAGATGGGCTGCAATTAAACCTAATAAAGGTTTAGGCTCAGACCACACCATTCTACTTACAAAAATCATGGGATCCTCTAGTGTTTATCACCATTCACACAACTGCGTCCGGGCCGTGGATTGCTCGCACCGACGATCCAATTCATCATGGGATTCAGGAATTAAAAGAATCAGCCTTGGAAAGCGCACGCTCGGCTTAATGGTAGGAATAGGATCAAAACTCGTGCAAGAGGTGTGCTCGGATTTGAGGCCCTGAATTCTAGACGACGTGACCTTCATCGACGTGACACATCACGTCAGATAACATAATCACGTGTAACGCGCCTAAGCTGGCCGGAGGCAAAAAGCCACAACGGGCGCCACTAATCGATCTGTGACTCGCTCACTCAACTTTTGTTTCCTTACCCCATCCTTATCGATTTCTGCTTGACCTCGCCTTCAACATGTGCTAGTGCGATTTGCATCGTTTCTCGTGGCACCGAGACGCTCGGTGGTTATCTCTGTCTTGGGCGAGAGATTTTCGCTGGGGCGTGCGTCACGATGACTCGGTGAATTTATCTGTTCGAAGGGAACTTTTGGTATTCTTCAAGAACATCTTCAAGAACACACAAGTATGTTTGAAACTAATTGAAATAAGCAAGAAAGAAGAGTTTTGTAAGATACTAGGTAAGAATTTCGAGTCGAATTATCGGATTGTCTAATCGTATTTGGGGAGCCAGAGAGATGAGTCCAAGACAAATATCGAGCATTCGTAGTGAACAAGAATTGGAGAAACATCTCAAAGCCCAAGACTATACGAGGAAGAGGAGAACCACAGCTAATCGTACAACGATCGAGGAAAAGAAGCAAAAGTGAATTTGCATAGTGTCGGGGATTAGGGAAGCAGAGTGGGAAGCACCAGCCACCATTCAAGATACGCATGCGGACGCAGGAGGGCGATATGGGTATCTGGGTATCAGCGAGGTGCCTGTGAGTACAATGAGATTCCTTTTTCTGATGCGGGGGTGATTGAACGACTCACAAATTTGCTTACATAGAGGAAGCCTTGAGGCCCATTGCACGAGCCCCAGCTCCCACGGCACCTTCCCATGCATGAAACCTCTCCGATTTCAAGGTCCTGTCATCTTCACTGAAGTGATAACCCAAATCGTATCTGTCACTATCCCATATTCGCCCCATGCCTCGTGAATGAGCCCAGACGGATATGTACAATATTCGTTTCAATTTGCGGTTCAGGAAGAACCAGTGGGAGGACCAGAGCAGCGCCCCTCGTCGTCTCTTCAGAGGAGAGTGGGCTACTGAGTCCAAAAAGTCGTCGTCTCCCTCTTGGTAACCCCTTGTGGCCCTAGAAAATGATCGAGGTATGTGGGCAGGTCCGGTGGATCTTATACTCTTGCCCCGTTCTGGGGATACCTCGTCAATGTCATAATTGTCGAATTCAAAGGTGACATCCTCGTCGGTGGATGATTCACCCTCTTCATCTGAAACAATGTCCTCCTCGTCATCAGAAAAATCGTTTGCATGGGGATCGGCATCGATTTCTGGTGTGTAGGAGTAGACTTCACAGTCTGATAGACCAATGACATCGTCCACGAGTTTGAACAAACTCGGATGGGTGCCGGTTACTATGGGTGGCGGAGTGAAGGGGCTGTGAATAATCTGATTATAGGGTGAAGAAGAGGTTGGGACGGATGAAGGGAAGAAGTCGGGAGAAGTGGGAGGATAGAATGAATAGGTCCTAGGGGCTGCTACGCCTGATCTATGGGGTGCGATCAAGGTGTTGCTAAGAGCATTGAGAACGCTGGCGCCGCTTTCCTCCTTATTAAAGTGTGAGGGGCGGACGTCGGAGAACTCGTGGTCTGGGAAGGCAATGTTCAAAGTGGCGATGAGAAGGTAAAGCGTCTTGCGTGACGCATGCTTGTCGATTGGACCGAATGGGGTCATTTCCGCTTCTTGCTCCAATGCAAGCCATGAGGGCAGGGGAGGAGAATTGGAGATTTCGTCTTGATAGGCGTGTTCGAGGGCTTTGAAAAGCTTCTTGTCTCGTTTGATGTTCTTGCAGCTGTAGGCCTCCATGCGAGTGTGGACGGAGCACTCGGGCCCCTCGTGTGTGAGAGAGTCGGCCAGTCGGGAAAGCGCCGGGTTTTCGATGTATTTCATTGGTATGTGATGGGATGCGGTTGCGGCGGTGGAGGGGAGCTCGTGGCGATGGGCAAATGAAGTGGGGTCGTCAAGATGGCTAAATGAGCGGTTCTTCCGGGATTGGCTTCGGGAGAGCGCTTTGAGGAGGATAAAGTGGCTGGGAGGGCGTTAAAAGAGGACGTCAAAGTGGGGGACCTGTGCTGATGTTTGTCTCGCGGTTGGGGACCTTTAGGCTCTGTGCCTGATGGAATGAGAAATGTGTGACACCCAGAATCCCTTTTATGGACCAATGTGGCGGACCCTTTGTCATTGGCTCGTGATGCCGTCTCCTGAGACTTTGCTACTCAATCCCTATCCTGCGCCTCAAACGTTCGTACGAGTCTGTGTGAACATGGCAAAGTCGCCGAGTCCCAGGCGTCCTAGAGCCACAGCACCGCTGCAAGGCAAAGACCGCTCGAACGTGACCGGAGCTATTGAGGCTTTCGGCGTTGTGATGTCTTGGGTTCGAATTGTGGAGTCCTAATCGCCGACGCTTCGCAACCCAATTCCCTTCCCTTATAGAAGGCTACGGGAACTGCGAAGAAGCTGGAAGAATGGCAGACCAGGTGTTACGCCGTAACCAGTCATGGACAGTGCCGGGGGAGGCGCAGACCACATACCTGGAGCCATGCAAAACTGAGATCCTGACGGCTGATTGACACAACGAACGTGGCTCTGATCTAGATGCCGTCAGGCTAGCCCGCACTCTCGTGCACTTGCGGTGTCTCTCGATGGAAACGTGGTACCAACGTGGACGGATATACCTAGCACAATGCAGGCTTGGAGAATGTGGACTAAAGTTGCCGGCCCGCACTATGGCACTTATCCGGACCCTGAATCACGATTCTGGAGACATAAGGACCAAGGCGCGATGGTCCTTGGCAGTGTTGACGCATTGCGCGCGTCGAGGACCATTGGGTCACATGAGCGCCCAAAGTTGTAGCGTGATTGAATTCCCCAAGCCGCTGGATTGGGAGAAAATCATATGAAAGTGCAGGTTTGTGTACCCGCCCTGCGCTGCTCTTTCCCGCGTTCTCACTCCCAGTCCCACACTCTCAAGCTTAAATACGCGCTTGAACACCACCCAGTCTCTTGTTCTCATATAGTCTCATTGGTTCTTGCTCTCGTGTATCGCAATGTCCGACATCAAGGTCCCTGGATTCAAGGTATGCCAATCTACTTCGGTTAAACGTCTTTCTGAATCTAATCTCAAACGTCAGGCATCCGATCTCATTTCCTCGCTTGACGCTTCATTCTCAAAACTGAGCGACCAGGAGAAGCAAGCACAAATAAAAAAGGTATGTAGTCGCACGTCTCCGGCCTCGCCCATCAAATAACTTGATAACTTACGTCGTGTGATGTGTAGACCAACGGTATTTTTGAGCTTCAAGTCTCAAACGACAAAAAGGAGACAGCGACATGGACCATTGATTTGAAGAAGACTGGGACCGTTTACAAAGGCAGTGCAAAGCCAAAGGCAGACGTCACCATCATCCTCTCTGACGATACTTTGGCCGAGTTGGCTTCTGGCAAGGTAGGGTTTTGTCTTGTATCTGCGGCTGATGAGGAACCGCTCATGTGGATGCCCTCGTATACAGCTCAACGGACAGAAGGCCTTCATGACAGGCAAGCTGAAGACCAAGGGTAACATCATGTTGGCCACCAAACTCGATGGTGTTCTCAAGGTTCGTGTGCATTCACTGTGCTGTGCCATTTCGTGCAGCTGATGTGGACGCCTGCAGAACGCAAAAGCCAAGCTTTGAATGTCTTCACACCTAGATACGACTCGATACCGATATACCGCATGTTTTTATTCCTGGTGTCCCCTACCTAGCAATGCATGACCATCTTATCTGCATGGTTCGCTTCTGATAAAGTTGAATGATATTATTGAGGTGGGGATATGTACTTTGAGAGTAACTATATGACGGAACGGGCCGGTATGTATGCAAAAAAATGTGATCCCAAACACAGCAACGAGATGACGACGAAAAGAGAGCGGGGTTGGTCGATTAGAAAATGTTGAATAACCCTCTATGCCTACGAGATGCCGGTTGTGGATCTGTTCGAAGTGTCGACAGACTGTTAAGTTGCTTCATCACCTGAAAGAGTCGCGTTGAATATGACTTGGTCAAGCGAAGAGTGATTACTCCATACCTCCTCGAGTTTGTCCTTGCGTTCCTGTAGGTCTAGATGTCGTCTCACAGCTGGGTTTTGTCGGGCAAACGCAACCATCTCACTTCGGTCGACGTCGTACAACAACCGCGAGTCGATTTCACGAGGGAACTTCATTCGCTTGTGAGAAATAAGGCAATTTTTCAAGGAACAGATGTCCATACCTGGTAAAAGAACTGCTCGAGCAACTCAATGTTGATGAACATGGCAGAGGTGTACGCCAGTTTATCCGCTACCACGTTTAGGAAGGCTTCTGGACACAGGACATCGTTTCCAGGTCCTCCTCGACAGCGTTTGGACTTCAGCGCTGCAATTCGCAACTTGAGGATCGACAGTCTCTCTCCATATAACATTGCTTGCCGGGCTAAGGACAGCCGATCAGTGAACCCTACAATACTAGAATATGAACTTACCATCTACGAGCTGTCCTGGTGCATACTTGTACGATTCTGCGCTTGCAGGATCGTCGCCAGGCACATCCGCATCTGGGTTCTCCAGCCGCTTAGCCTTCCTCTCCTTCTCCTTCTCCTCCAATCCTTTCACATACTGTATCAGACTTCCCAGCCTCCACCCACCACCAACTCTATTCCTAATTTCCTTCAGCTTGCTTTCGCACATCGCCAGCTCCTTCTCAAATTGCTCTATTGCTCTTGTACGACCCATCTCCCAATCCCTCTCGTCCATCTCGACGTCATATTTGTACGGTTTGATGCAATTCTCGACTTGATCGGACGTAACACCGATGCGATCCCTTAGGATCATATGAGAGAATTGTATCAACCTCTCAGCTGCTTGAGGGTGATGGTTAAACGGCTCCGTGCTCGCAATGGTATCAATCAGCGCCCTCAATCCATCAGCAACCAACGACGTCGAGTCCCGACCAACGCCTGATTTCGTCAACAGTGACGAAGCAGCGTCGAGTTTGTGTCTCCAGTATGCGTCGACGTCTTCGGGCTTGACTTTGGGATCTTGGCCCAGTTGTCCGAGCTCTGCGGTGCGCTTATCCAGCCAGTAGAGTTGTTCCAAAATATCCATCACTCGCTCGTCGAGCATGGACTTTAGACGAGCCCGGATGAGGGGTCGTTTGAATTGTTGTGTGGCGTCTTTGAAGCGGTGTTTCAGTGCGTCCATCGTTTCTGCTACGTATGATTCGGCGGTTATTCGACGGTCGTTGTACTGCACTTTGAATTGATATGTCGCTTCTTCCAACTCGAGTTGTACGGCGTTGGTGATCCCATGCAATGATGATGCCATGGAGGATTCTAGTACTTCCATCAGCCTCCGTCGCAACGTATCCGTTCCAGTCATCAACGAGGATTGACCCCCAAATACATCTCTGTGGGCGGAAAAATAGTCGCCTTCTGTTCCACGTTGAGAAACTACGGCTGCCGAGCTGGAGTTTTTGTCTTCCTTCTTTCCAGCTATCTTTGCTACCACGCCAACGTACCCTAGATGCAAAGGGTATTGATCTTTTGACAGGATGGATGCGCCCTGCTCCGGAGATACCAAATCCATTTTGGTGACGACACCAAGCGTTCTCAACCCTAATGGGTCCACCTTCTTACTCGCCCGTAACGCTGGTGAGTTTGCCAAATCCACATCCGCAGCACATACCGCCAGGATGATATTCGGCTCCCGAATGTATTTGTCGCAGAGTGCCGAGATCTTCTCTTTCAGTGTTTCTGGTTGGTCCATGGAAGATATTTGGACATATCCGGGCAGGTCGATGAGAGTCAGGTCGGGGACATTGGGGGAGTAGATACGCAGGTCGATGGGATCGTTCGACACAGCATCTGAAGACGGAACGGCGAGGTTGAGGTCAGTGAGGATCTTCTGGATGTCCCGGAAGTCGGTCATTTTGCCAAGGCCGAGGCCAGGGAACTCGCCATATTCAACAGGTCCCTTGCCTGGGGCTGCCGGTGTGTGTATTAATGTGAGCTCGATGGGTCGACGAGTGACCATGTTATTGCCCCTATGCAAATGAGTACAAGAAGCGGTTGCACGGTTGAAAGAATAACACACTTTGGTAGGAATTCATGCCCGACAATAGACTCCAAGACCGAACTCTTTCCTGAACTCTGGCTCCCAATGACGACGATACTAGGCAGCTTGAGGGCATCACTCTGGTCGATACTTAGTAGCATGCTTCGTATTTCAATGAGCTTGCGCGTTAGGTGCATGAGACCATTTTGGTGCGCATTCGCATCGATTGGACCATTCTTGGTGTCAGAGTCGGATGGTGATGACAGAGTTGCAGCTACAAGAGCAGCGATAGCAGCCTCTTCCTCTGGAGAACGCTTGTTCGATCCTCCTGGCCCATTATCTCCTTCCGAACTGCCTTCTCCGTTGTCCTTGGTTGAAAGAGAAGAGAAGAGGTTCTTCAACTCTTGCAAGAACGGTGGAGGCTCAGGCAACTGAACTTCTGGTAGTTGAATCTCGGGCAATTGAACCTGAGAGACTCGTTCTTGTATCGCCTTCATATTTTCGGTGGCAGAGGTTAATATCCCTTGGGCTGCATCCTTCGCACCATTAATCCAACCATCAGTCGTTCGTCTGAATTCTGCAAGACAATCCGTGCTTCAGTTCAATCCTGGAGGACATGCACAACTCAAGCGCACCTTCGTATTTATAGTTTGCATACGTGAGACCACCTCCACCGACGGCAGTAGCAGCAATTGGCACGCGAAATGCTCGAGCAACGAATCGGAAAGTAGAAGAGTACGAAATTGCCCTTGCGTGAATGTGTCGGAGTGTGGCAGTAGATTGAGGTACTGCGTAACGTCTTCTTAATGAACCTGAAACTAGGAAAGTTGAGTGCTGTCGATGGTAGGGCCTTGACGTGCGTTGCTCTATGATACTCCGGCGATGGGATTGCTGCAAGCCATAAGTAACGTTCTTTTGGAGTGGTCGGATGGTTGTTGCAAGCTTGCGTTTTACGGAGGGGTACATGGTGGGTATTGGAAAGACAGGTTAATGAAATATGAGCAGGCCTATGTACGAGTGGCCCTCGTTGGGGAAGAGGAGGGCGAGGCGAGGAGAACGAGAGAAATGGCGGGGATGGTGGACGGAATAGAGGAATTTAGGAATTGCAGCAAAGCCGAACTGATTGTCACCGGCTCGGCTCGACTGCACGTGGCTCGGTTGAAGGGAGATTAGATCTGCAATCTTATCAGGCAGCTCGTAATTACGCCCAGCATCGATTGCTTGCCAGTAATCATGTCCGTTGCTCCTCCTCCTGGCATCTATGTCCCGGCTGTCCTCTTCTTCGACGAGCAAGAGGAGTTGGACGAGTCTTCAATCAAGGCTCATGTTCTTAGACTGGCTCAGGTAACGAAAGTTTCTTCATTTGCGCCTTCATACTGGCCTTACCGGCCAGGGGAGTAGGGTGGGGTGACAGGCATCTTGGTCCAAGGATCCAACGGAGAAGCACAGCATCTGTGGGCTAAGCACTTCCACCCCCGTTCTGGCTGTCTCTTACATGGACACGGCACAGCTCCCATGAAGAGAGGAAGCGGGCAATCCAGCTCACTCGACAAACTCTCGATGCAAACGGCTTCCAGAACGTTTTTGTCATTGCAGGTACAGGCGCACAGTCCACCAGAGAAACGAAGCAGCTCTGTCGCGATGCTCATGAAGCTGGTGCCTCTCATGCACTCGTCTTGACGCCGTCGACGTGGCCCCCCCAGATGAGTTTGGAAAATATTTTGAGATTCCATAGAGAGGTTTGCTTGTCTGTTGCGTCTACTGGGTTCAGCTTATGCGCTATATCCTAGGTTGCGGATTCCTCTCCGATCCCTACCATGATTTACAATTTCCCTGTGGTAACAGCAGGTCAAGACCTTGACTCCGATACGATTGGAACTCTTGCTCGACACCCCAATATCGTCGGGACGAAACTGTCCTGCGGCAACATGGGCAAGCTGCACAGGCTCACCACCCGCTTCTCTCAATCAGAGTTTGCTGTCTTTGCCGGTCGTAGTGATCTTTTCCTCCAGGGTTTGATATCCGGGAGCGCAGGTAGCATCGGAGCTTTGGTAAACTTGATTCCAAAGGTACATGCGAGATTGTATACGCTATTCAAGGAGGGAAAGCTGGACGATGCTATGGTCTTGCAAGCTAAGTTAGCTCATGGCGATTGGGCTGCAGGAAGAGTTGGTGGGATCGGAGGGCTGAAGGCGGTCATCGTGAAGCACTGGGGTTACGGCCAACCCTTTGTCAGAGGACCATTGAAGACCCTCAGTTCGGACAGTTTGGTGGGCGAGAAGTACGACACACTAGTAGAACTGATTAAATTGGAAAAATCGTTGTAAATGCACAAATCAAAATGTCAACTAGAATACATGTTATCCGCTGAGAGTCTGTATGCTGTGTACCAGGCGCAGCCTGTATATCCGAGTTAGTGATGCTAGTTATACTGGGTATCAGTGCATGATCGAAGACTAGTTTCGTTCTGACTCCGAGAGAGGTTTGTATTATATGGGGCCAATGACTGGTCCACATCGGTAAGGGTAGCGCCCCTTGTTAGGGGATACGTCTCGCTGAGGTGGCTTTGTCTGAGTAGTTTTGGGTCTCGTAGGTTCAGCAGAAGGCGTGTCATCATGGTTGAGGATATTCTCAGGGGACATGTTAGTTGGTGGTATCAGAGATGAGGAATCGTCGACGTACATATTCGTTAATGTAGTCGCCAAACCACGTTCGTAGGGCTAAATGACATTCGGAATCGGTTGGGCACTCCAATAATCTGTGACGTACCCGCATGAGCTGGCAGGTACGAAATTAGCTGCGGTGTCCGTGATAACCATAGAGGTCAGACTGACATGAAATGATAGGATATTCATAACGTTTGAAATGACCATAACCCTGTGCATGACTGTCAGCAACACGACCCACGTCTCCCCAGCTGGAACACAAATATTCAACTCACCCAAAATAGATTGAACCTATCCCCTCCGTCAGAGGATCAGACGGGCTGCAAGTTATAATTGGAACGCACCATCTCGGAGTAAGATTCGCATTAGGTTATTCCCCGTGCTTTTGTAATGCTGCCAAGACTTGTAAACCGTGAGGAGAAAAATCATAATGTCGAACGCAAGCATTCCTGTCCAGGCGTTCGCTAAACCTGGAAGCAGATTTGAACAAGAGTGCTTGGTGGTACTGGACAGGGGAGACACCTACGGCGGGATCTAAGTAATGTGCCGCGCAGAAGGGAAAATTAGTTAGTGACTGCCAAGAATTCGATAATGAAGACCAACTCTTCCTCAGTGGTCGGAAAAAGACAGCTCGTTGAGCCTATGGAACCTATAGCCACATGCGGCGCTTCACTTGGTTTGCTTAGCACGGTGCATATCTGGTAAAGTCAAACACGTGGGTGGGATGAGGCCTTGGGAGACTTACCACACCGTAAATGATAACCGCAAGCGCCGAAGCAAGTAGAAGTATCAAGATAGGCCGACTGCAGTTGTACAGTGCATATGTCCTTGTGATTAGCAAGGCTGTAACGGATTCAAGAGTCAATGGAGAGAGTATTGTGAAGGTGCAGGCAATATATACAGGGACATGTGACGAACCACCGATGATGACCTGTGCAACCACTGCATAATATTGGTGATATGTCACAAGCTGCCGACAGCTGCCCAAGTAGAATGCAGAAAATATTGTCAGCTCAAGATAGACTACTTCAACAAGTCCTATTGACTGACACCTAGAAGCGATGGTTATCGCAGTGAGCAGCCTTATTATAATCAATGAACCGATATTGGACTACGTACTGTATATTGCTTCTCCACCGGGACGGTCAAGAAGTATTCCAAAAAAATAGGAATATGGCCGAATAGTGCAAGATATCGATTGATGTAAAATAGCAACGACGTCCACGTAAGTCGCCTGACCGACCAGAAGCGCTCTACTTCCGCAGACAATGTCAGGCAATACTCGTAGTAGAGAATCACTATCAGTTTTCAGTCAAGGGTTTTGATCAGGCCAGCGTATGGGTGTACTTACCCAGAGCCGCAAGTGTCATATTCGTAGCATGTTTACTTAGGAATGTTGAGACCAGGGTAAAGCTTTTGATAGATAACACAGAATTTGATCGAACATACATTTCCTCGAAGACCTCGTTTGTTGCGATCACGACCGTAGACATACATACAGGTACCGACCTTTCAGTCAAGAGGGGAAAAAAGAGTAAAGCGTTGAGGTGGTATTATGCGGTAGAGTGAGTTTATGCAATTGACGATGACGGTGGATCGGCAACGTGGGTAAGGGATGATGAAGATTGGAACAAAGGTCGTGAACTGGACTCGGCGTAAACAGGCTCGATTTGGGATTTGACATTCTACCTGCCAGTTGGATGTGTGGTGTGCGCTTTTCCCTCTAATGTCCTGGCACATTGTGCCTCGAATCCCTTCAAGGAATTATTTGGTGCACACGGTAGTGTGAAAGTTAGCTTCGCTCGAGAAGTCAGTCAGGGACAATCGTTGTTTGGCTGGATACCATCGTGAGTATGTACGTCGTCCCAACTACACAAAGGCCCCGCTGCGAAGCCTAGGCAAAAGGTTTTTCCAAGTGATATGCCTGAAGGATCTCCACTTTTTGGAGGTAAATGGCAAGCAGTTTATATCAAAACGCACATCTCAAGTTGTATCGTGATCAACAATGTCGCTTGATTCTCATAATACACGAGAATGGCGTTGCTGCTCTACAGACTTGAGAATGGAACACAAGAGGTGCTACTGCACTTGGTGTGCTTGCCGTCGTGAGAGTTCCGGTGAACTCAAAGAGGGGTGGGACGGCTCTTAGATACATTCAGGAATACCCTCTTTCATTCGAAAGGAACACCAGTTTCTAGATGGCTAGACAGCATAATTCAGGGGATTGGCTACTAGATCTGATTCCCCACAAGGAACGCACTTACACTATGCCGTGAGGTTAGAACCTCAATCGTGTGTACTGTTGTCTCATCGTCTTCCATGATGTCCGCCTGCGGGTTACCACGTCCCATCCACAGTGTCGCATCTACTAAATAGGCAAAGGAAGGGCCTAAAGAGGGCTTCTTATTTGTCGCAACCACGGCGGGGGGAGCGACATCTCCAGGCCTGACCAGCGTCGCACTATTGACCACCTTGGGTCAAGGTTAGTACCAGATGGCAAGGATGTAACGTGAAACCCACAAAAACGGCTATGCCGTGCGTCCTTGAGATAGACCGGAGATGGCGCATCAAGTTGATCATTTGAGCATGGCCTTGGGATGACTCTGCACTTAATGACGGTCCAAGCAAGGGAGCAATGCTGTCGATCACAATGCATCTTGTTTGTACCATCGCTAACTAGTCTAGGGAAAATCAATGCTGTGGCATAGATAGGGGAGTTTTAGTATGCTTACATCAAAATTTGAGCTGAGCTCTTCGAGGACGTCGAATACTGTCCCAACGTCAAAAGCAAAGCAAACTTGCAACCTTTCCAGGACGGCCTCAATAGACTGAACGGGCTCAGGAAACAGGACTGAATCTTGGCTGGATAACCTACCCCATTGAATGCAAGGTTGGGAGATCTTAACAAGTGTGCAATTATTTCGGGAGAGAAGTCGCCAGTTGTGTCGATCCATAATGCCCCATCATAATGAGATGTAATCAAGTACCGAATGATTAGGTACTGAGTAAACGCCTACGATGTCCCGGGAATGTCAGAGATGCTATATGCTCTAACCCCGAAAGTGCAGGAATGCGTAATAGAAGCTTACAGTCTTTCCAACCCTGTGATCGCCAGCGAGCTGGATAACCCTTCCTCCACCAAAACCAACCTGGACACTAGTTTCGTCCTCATCTACTCCACTACGATCATCCACCAACCGATCCAATTCCTCCAAACCTGTCAAAATCACAGGGTCAGTTTGTTTCCTTCGCTTCTCCTCTTCCAGTAAGTCCAACGCAGATTTGCCGGGTGCAGAGTTGAGTCGCCTAATAGTGTCTATGGTATCGATAATTTGTTGAAGTGTTGCTGCGCCATCGGGGAGACGCTTGAGTATTTCAACAGGGGGGGAAAATACCAACTCGATGTCCGTGTGGATGCCACATCCACCGAGTGCCTCAACTAATTCTTGAGATATGTCCGGGACAAGGGTGGCAAGCCTCATCGCACTTGTGCAAGGGAGATGCAATTACAATCCAGATATGACGATAGGTTTGACATCCAGTTGTTATTGATGTCGTTGATTTTCACGAGCATTAATGGGGTAGTGGTAACCTGGGTCGTTGCCATTCTAATAAGCTCGACCCGCCGGGGGTTCGATTCCCCCTTAATGCATAAATTTTTGTTGGTAGTCTCACGATCAAATTCCGTGAAATAGTCCTAAGGATACAAAATTACATGAATCCCAGGGTCAACTAAAACAAAACCACAAGTAAAGGCGATAAGAAGTGTGGATAACTCTGGGGAAAAAATACTACAAATCCTCAAAACTATAGAATCGGTTGAGCAATGGACTCGACGAGATGCATTCAAAAACCTACCGGTCCGGGAAAAGCACAGGCGCAATCAAACTCCAGATATACAAAAGCATACATAGCCAACTGGACACAACTCGCATCCACATAGCCACTTCTGAACGGCCAATGTAAACATCGTTATCTGGGTCGACAGGTCCTTCAATAGGATGCTTGGAAACAATGTTCCTAAAATTCCAGAGCTGTAAGCCCCTACGCGCAACAGGTGCGCTTGTACTTACCAATCGGTTAGGAGCATCGCAACATACATCGAACCCATTGCAAAGATCACATGGAACCAAGAGTACTGCAAGAACCTCAGTGGATGCTATTGATTTGGACAGCACAACTCACATTGTACCGGGTTCCGGTTCGTTCGTCATCACGGCCCTCGCCAGTATCTTCTTCATCTTCTTCATCCCATTCATCGTTCAAAGCAGATGCAGGAATCGCGCTGGAGCGTTTCAATCGATATCAGCCTCCCGAATACATCTTGATCAACCTACCCTGCTTCGACGGCAGCCAGGAGCGCCTGATACCTAGGAGACTCTGTTCGTCCAGGCTGAGTCGTGACATAGTTCATTTCAGAGTGGCCGTTAAGGGAATCATCGGAAAGCTGTATTTGACCCTTCTTCCCTTTTCCAACCAATGCACGACTTTGAGTAGCAGCGCGAGTGGTCGAGTAGGCAATAGCGACGAAGGTGAATAAACCACCCAGAACAGTAGCCGCACGACGTGTGCCGTCTGCGCTATTGCCGTGGTTACGCAGGGGGTTGCAAGATGCAGATTCATGAGTGTGATTGCCCACTGCCGAGACGATGAGATAGGTGCAGTAAGCAGCAACCATGGCAGATTGTGCGAGTCCAGAACGAGGGTTATATTCCTGGATGACGGGGTGAACGCACATAATCGTGATAATGATGCAGAGTGCCAGGTTGAATGAGATGAAGAACCGGTTGAGCTCGCAGCCAGATCCGGCAAAGTATCCGTACAGAACACCGGTCATGGAAATGGTGAAAGCGTACATGAGGGCAGTCGAACCGATTAGGATCCATTGCCAGAGGTTGGATCCCGTTGGAGAGTTTTCCCAGTTCTCGAGGCACATTTCGGACCAAGAATGAGCGAAGTCGACGAGGAGGACGAGGCCAAGGAGGATAAAGATCGTTGCACCAATTAATGCGATGTAGTTACCCCAGACCATGAAGAATTGGTTGGGAATAAAGAAGGAAACGCTGAGGAGGATGAGCCATAGCAAAACCTTGGGACCCCACCACCTGCGAGATGTCAGGCGTTGTCAGTGTATAGTCCATAATAGTTCGCACCCATTTTGGATGGCTGCACGTTTATCACGTGTGTCCTTTACGCCAATTAATGCCAGACTGAGAATAAAGTGGAAGAGCGAAAGAGCGAAGCAAATGCGATGGACCTGCGAGGTGCCGTGAGGGATGCAGGCACACATACAACATACCCACATACCGCTAGTACTCCGTAACACTTCCCTCCAGCGCAATCCATCTTGATATAATCAAAAGCGAGCTTCTCGATCTGCCGTATTGCCCAGTCGGTCTTCATCAACCATGCCAGCATGGAATTTAAGGAGAATATGATCTGAGCGGCTGCATATCAGCACATATGAAAATCAAGGACCCCTGGCTATGCATACCGCAAACCCAACACGAGTAGCGATTGAGGAATTGCAGTTACATGATTTGAAGAACATGGATGCTGCGGCGATGGTCAGCAGTTAGGAGGAGGATATGTGCCCAATTAACTGACCGGCTGTTGAGGTGAAGCAGAATGCTACGCCAGCAAGACATGACGATGCGACGGTGCCCAATACACCGGCGATGGGAAGAGAGAATAGCAGCCCCATTGTTGCTGCAGTGAATGGCTGAGGAGTACTTCCGTCTGACCCCAGTATGTCATTGCCCTCAAGCCGGGGAACCAAACACGGCCAACGTGATCTCGGGCCGAGTCGAGGCGACCAAGCTTCGACCTTGTCCTGCAGGTTGTACCACTCCGAATATATGTCTTCTGTTCCAACAGCCGGGACAGCAGTCATCCTTGCACCTTCAATTGGTCCACGGATCCACATGTCGTCGGCTGTGCTTCGCCTTTCTCTGATAAATCGGCGCATTATCGAGGAGCCGCTTCTTCGAAGTGCATGTATTATAGGCAAAGATGTACTTCGTGCAAGGGTACTTCTTTTCTCAAGCACCTCTCGTGCATAATTGTCAAATGACCTGCAGTCCGAGGTCTACCTTATTTTTTGGACTGGTTTCCTGATCGTTTGGAGTAGTGCTCACTCCACACTACGCTTGCATGCGTGCATGGCCATAATGTTGCTGATCTGAGGCAAGTATAATTGATTTTCTCTCTTAATATATAATACACTATTTTTTCTCTGCACTCACCCCCCTCACCCACCATGATCCTACGCTATACTCTCTCGTTCACGCTTTCAGCCACATTCGTTTTCGGTCTCGAAGTGCCCATCCCGCTTACTGCACCGACTGGAGCACAACGGGTCTCCGGCTCGTTTATTTCCTTGTCAATTGAACAAGACCGTTGGACAGACTGGAGCGGTACAACCTCTAGAAACGAATTCTTCTTCAATGTCCTCGACAACCTTAAACAGATTACTGGCGAAGCCCCTCGGATAAGGGTTGGTGCTAACAGTCAGGACCGTACTAACTTTAACCCGGGCCTCCAGGTGAGTCGTCTTCTACGTGGGTCGGGGAAGAGTAATGACAGTCGATAACTAGTGGGTTCAACAAAGGTTCCCAAATCCAAGCACGACTGTGCCGTACCCTGAGGCAGCGGAGATCGTAGTTGGGGACGCGTTTTACCAAACTGCGTGATTCCTCCCTTCAGGCGTGTGTAGCAGTCGTGGACTTCCAACGTGCTAACATAGTGATAGCAGGTACACATGTAATTTGGGGTGTAAACCTTGGGGGAATAATGTCACGGCTGCCTACCTTCAAGCGCAGTCTATCCTGAAAGCCTTCTCTTCCCCTGCTGTACGGGATGCTAACATTGTGCTCGACGCCATAACGTTCGGTAATGAGCCCGATTTATATCGTAACAATGGGCTGCGATCGAGCAATTACAGCTCCCAGCAATATACACAGGAGTATGCATTCAGCATGGGGGTAATTTACGTTGCTAATGCCGTACTTGCAGGTGGGTCGTCCCATTCAAGCACGGGATTCTCTCCTCAGGCTACCTTCGACAGTGGAATTCTTGACTCTGATCCTGGAAAGATAATATCTACGCGAATAATAAGTTACTTAGAAATTTGCTCTCTACGTCAAGTTATTCTAGCATATCTCAGCACCGTTATAGTGGCTCGTTCTGTACGGGGAATGGAGGCCTACTTCAAGATTTGATGACAAAATCTACGATTCGGAGCAATTTAACTAGTTTTCTGCCAGATATATCCGCAGTTCGCAGCCGGGGTTTGGATAACATTCTTGGTGAGACCAATAGCTATGCTTGTCATGTAAGCTTCCTTTCTCTTGGGAAGTACCGACGATTGATCGATATCGTGACCTAGGGTGCTCCAGGTGTCAGCAATGCAGCAGGTGCAGTGCTATGGACACTAGACTATGCTCTATTTGCGTAGGTTCTCCTCTTAGGAATAATGTGCCAGAGTTTCATACGGCTCCTCCAGAACTCAGATAGGCATATCTCGCGTATTCTTCCACGAGGGCATCGGATACAAGTACAACTTGGTAATGTATTGTAAATGGATGGTAATCTCTGGCAACTGACTTGGACTCTATATCCATGACCCAGATCCAACCCATCTCCTTGACCCGATCTATTTTGGACGGATCGCCTCTTCCAAGTCCAGCCCCTGCTCACGTTCAACCGCAATACTATGCTGCTGTCGTTGTTGCTGAAGCGCTCGGAAGTGGAGGCAATACCTTGGTCTTAGAAGTGATGATTGACCACCCACAGATTCTGGATACGCTTTTTATTCAGGAGGGGATAGGGCCTTGAAGCGAGTAGTGCTGATCAACTCAAGAGCGTACCTGAACGGAGACTCAAGCCCAAGACCTGTGGTTCATATTGCTTTGGCACTGCGGGGTAGCTCCCCAGCTCCCAGTTCGTTCTAAGCCAAGAGGCTGGCTATTGGGTGCGTCCCCAAGCTCATTGTGACACTCGCCTACTGAGCCCGACTCCTCAGGCGTGCGGATGATGCTTCTGGTTTGACTTGGGGTGGACAGACTTATGAAACGCCAGATGGCAGGGTTGGGGGTCCGCTGAGTATGGAACGCCTGAGTGTTAGTAGTGGTTTGGACATCCACGCGACGGAGGTTGTCCTGCTGGACTTTTCGTAGTAGTTTTACCTGCACTGTAGTGCATAACTGCGGACCGTCGGGCCACCTTTGCCTGGAGTTATTGGTGTACACGTGATGCGCAATTGACTTGATTATACCCATGTCCGGCCAGTATCTCAACGCCATTACAGAAAACGCCACGCGCCTTGGACAACGTTTGCAAGAGACGTTTTCAGAGCATACGAGGGATCTTGTCATCAATCGCGGTTCAGCATACCTTGATACCATCGACGATGGAGGCAAGGCCATCCGCGCGCAGCTTGATTCAAATAGTGACAGGGAAAAGCTGGATGCGTTGAAGCGATTAGTAGCAGTACGTCGTCTTCAGTGGATTGCGTTGACATGTAGATTGAGGTTACTTGGATAGTTGATCTCAAAAGGTCGCAATGTATCTGAATACTTTGCTCAGGTCGTAAAGAACGTCGCATCTCCAAACCTCGAAATCCGCAAACTCGTGTACATCTACCTCCTCCGCTATGCAGAACAAGAACCAGATCTGGCGCTCTTGTCTATAAATACCTTTCAGAAGGATCTGGCGGATGCCAACCCCCTGATACGTGCTATGGCGCTGAGAGTTCTGAGTGGGATCAAGGTGCCAATGATCGGCAGTATTGTGGTCCTGGCAATTCGGAAGTGTGCTGCGGACGTGAGTCCGTATGTTAGGAAGGCTGCTTCTTTGGCAATACCCAAGTGTTATGAGTGCGCGATTCTGCCAAGTCTTTTGTTGTGTTCAATACTAATGCAGGGGGTACCCGAATATGCAGGCTTGATCATACCCACCAACCAGCACTCATTGGCATTATCACCACCCTACTCCGGGACAAATCACCTATCTCCATTGGCAGTGCTGTCATTGCTTTTGAAAGCGTCTGCCCCACTCGTCTGGACTTACTGCACAAGCATTACAGGCGTCTCTGTAGGGGTCTAATCGAAGTTGAAGAATGGGGACAAGTTAATTTGATAAACCTCCTCCTGAGATATGCGCGGACGATGCTACCGAGACCCATAGTAGATGATAGTGGAGAAGAAATTGACCCCGATCTGAGTTTGCTTCTGAAATCCGTTCAACCGCTATTCCAAAGCAGAAACCCTGCCGTGAGTATTGTGTTACTCCATAAATAGGTCTGCCTGAAGACCAACTGGAATTCCTCTTAGGTAGTACTGGCAGCTGTTCGTGTCTTGTTTTATGGTGGGACTGCTTCACATGTCCCTTCTGTCGTGCAGCCACTCCTCCGGCTGCTTGGATCCTCTCAAGAAGTCGAACGCGTGGTACTTGTTTATGTCTCGATAATCTCCCAGACAACATCAGTATGCTTTTGACTCCCGTATTAGAATTGTCCATCTGCTGACCGATATACTACAGAACCTTTTTGTACCATATTTTGCCCGTTTCCTTATACGTTCGGATGACACACAAGTTGCCAAACTTGAAAAGATCCGACTGTTGGTTCATTTTATTACTGTAGATAATCATCAGGCTATCCTACGGGAATTCATTGTAAGTACTATCTATTGGATTGTGTGATTAGCTAAATGTTTGTTCGAAGGACTATGCAGATGATCCAGATGACCAAGTCGTCTCCAGTGCGGTACGAGGAATTGGAACATGCGCAACAAAGATTCCAGATTGTACGCCGCAGTGTCTAACCGCACTCATAACCATGATTGGGAGCCCATACGGTAAATTGCTTTCTGCTTTTGTAACCTCACTGTGCTGAAATCAACCACATCAGACATTGTTGTTAGCAGTGCAGTTTTGGTTCTCAAGCACATAGTTCAGATTCAACTCGCATCCAACGTCCAAAGCACCATCGGAACATCTAGTCAGAAGCCAATGTCCATTATTGCTCGTCTAGCGCAGCGGATTGACGATATCCGGCACGCGCAGGCCAGGGCTTGTGTTTTCTGGCTTGCAGGACAATATGCCGCATCGGATGAGATGGGAGTTGGGCCGGACGGTGTCGCGGACTGGACACCCGACGTCCTAAGAAAGGCTGCAAAAACGTTTTCTCAAGAGGTTGGTCCCTCGTATGTCTGCTTGTTTATCGTATTCTGACCGGAGAGTTGCGCCTAGGCGTCACTGGTTAAGTTGCAAATTGTCACGTTAGCAGCCAAGCTTTTTGTTCTAAGCCCATTAGACAAGACGCTTGATCTACTAACTCGCTATGTTTTCTCACTGGCCCGATACGATTTGAATTACGATGTGCGGGATCGAGCTAGAATGTTATCTTCGCTGTTGGCGGGTATCACCCCTGGAGCTCCTGTGAATGGTATTGCTCCAATTGAAGAACGAGGAGGTGTAGTGTTGAGAAGAGAGCAAATTCGTTTGGTTTTGTTTGAGGGAAAGTCAAATATCATTCAAGATGAGGCGAGCAAAATGGGTCAGTCAAGCGTTCAACAAGATGTTCTTGTCAATGATCTAACGTCATCCACTTGGCACACAGACAGTGAGAGTGTCCTTGGTTCTCTCAGTTCTGTAACGGAGAAACATATGCAGAGCGATCATGTCCTTCTTCCTGATTGGTTAGAGCAAGGCGTAGAGTCTTCGCTTCGAGAGAGTGAGGATGACGCTATTCCTATCGCTCCCGCTCCTCTCTCGCTATCGTCCAGCCAAGCGGTGCATGTACAGGGCGTAAAGGGTAAGGTGGTAGTTCCATCGCCCATTGTGTTAACACTGAGAGGGGAGTCGCCCATGGGCACAAAAGAGGGGGCTGGCTCAAAGACGCCCTGGACAGATTTGGATGCATTCTATGCAGAAGATGATAAAGATGAGGAGGATAAGGAGGAAAGTGAAGAGGAGGATGAGGATGAGGATGAGGAGGATGAGGATGAGGAGGATGAGGAGAGCGAGGAGGAGTCTGAAGAAGAGGAAATTGAGACAGGAAACGGACACCTCTCTTCGGGCACAAATCAGCTAGGCCCGCCTATATCTGATGTTGATGACGATAGTACTGAAGATGAACGGGCTAGGACAGGGTGATAACGATAAATACCCTCTCATTTGTAGCTAATATACGTATAGCAATGAGGACACAGCAACAAGAGGTGGTTCAGAGGAGAGCATCTTCTGGTATTCTGTAGTACAGCGGCTACAAAAACAATGAATATTCCACAATAGAGCACGGGAACTGGGACCTACTGTATTGAAGACGTGATAATAGTGACCATTGACACCGCCCTTCCCCTTCTTCCTGTAATAGCTCATGGGGAACCACTTATTACAAACGGACAGGAGATTCAGACAAGCTGTCTGTTGTAGAGATGAAGCAACCTACCCTTTCCTTGGGCACGTCTTCCTTCCAAGAACGATGATATCGCGCCTCTTCGGAATCATTGGTGACATTGGTCCCGTGTCTGGGGAGAACAAATTGTCCCACTTGAAGTTCGGTATCTGTGATGATGCCTCGAGATAAACGAGCATAGGCTGTCCGGTATACGCCTCGATAGAGGATGTACTCGCACCTAGAATAACAATGAACTCGTGAAGTCATTCACATTGACACTCAAAGACATACCATCTATCTCGGTCGTCCTTATCGATATCGTGTACTTGGCCATCTTCTACCAGTATTTCATAGGGATTTGCTGTCAATTATCATGTGGTCAGTATTGGCTGGTTTCAGCATTGGCTTAGCACCTACGTCGTTTGGCGTGCGGTTTTGTGACAACATAACCCAAGAAAACAACGGGTCGGGGTTGCGCAGCGGCCATGATCCTTGCGAGCTCTTTACTCTGTAGTTCACGGTCCAAAGGATCTTCCTCTATTAAAAACGAAGTTAATCAGAAGTTTGGAGTAAAGCCACAAGAAAACGTGGGGCATACCTTGTCCGTTGTGCGATACGATGACTGTAACAAGAGCTCCATAGATGTCAAGAACAGCTTCTATGGCGGGAGCAAGCTCTCCTCTAGGTGAAGGGAGGAGATGATGCGTCGAGTTGATGATTGGGAACTGCGGTGCGCTAGAGAATATATCCTAAACCATCAATGCAACGTGTACCCACCTTGGACAAGAGGACTGCTCCCCAAGTATGCGAGTTAGGTCCTGGGCCAAGGTCGACATACTGCACGTGAATGGAATGGGGTCAATGAGTATCAGCACTATAGCACGGACATCACACTAACGTATCCCATCTCTTCTGCAACTACACGAGTTCTAGTGCAACAAAAATTATTCCCTAATCCTCACTCAATGACTAGTTGTTACTCACAGGTCGCGATGTCCGAATGAGGTACGCTGAGACCAAGTCAATACTTTCGCGATAATCTCGTCAAAACGGGATTTGCACATACATGTAGATCTGTTTCTAATAGCCCAACTACATCTAGTTCCATATCACTAATGCAACAGATGAGTGAAAAACAGCCACTGCTGAAAACGTGCACTTACCGAATGAGGTTTCTTACTCCCCTTTGACTATCCCGCCCTTGGTTATCTATACCAAAGTGAATGGTCCAAATGCCGGCGTTGAACGTCCTTGTGCCTGGTTTGAAAGGCTGTGCGGGGATGGGCCACCGGTATATTGACACTAACGCAGAAAGGATAGCTATGCAGGCCAGAAGTGTTCTGCTGTAGGATGCCCGGGATACCGAGATGTTGAACGAAGGGATGTGGCGCTTAGCATATGGCAGCCGGAATGCAAGGGAGAGGCATGCCAATTGTGCAATCAGAACACTATCGGAAGGTATTAACTATCTGGGCAGTGGTAAAGATAGTAAGACCTTACAGGTTGGTTCTCTCGCGGAAGTAGACGCCACCCGGGACAAAAGCATATGCGACCGTAAAAATGCTTGCTAAGTTAAGCAGGCAGGTTATAAGCCACGCTGTAGTGTAGGTTTTGGCTAGTTGTCCTGTCGCAGCTGCACGTTGGAATACCAAAGGTGTGATAGACATAATAAAGAAAGCGAAAACTAGGCCGCTGATATAACCTTCCCAGTTGCGGTATTTGTAGAGTGCATAGGTGGCAGTAGATCCCACAGCAAACCAGAAAGGATGGGAAAGTGGGTTGGTAGCGTTAGATTCGCCCGTGGACAAGAGGATGGGGAGGATAAGACCTAGACATTGCATAACGAGGGTTAGAGAGCTATGTAGATGGGGGACAGGTCCATTCGGCTTTCCATTCGTATAGCCGGTCCATGACCATGCGACTAGGGTGCTTGACTCGGATACCATGTTGTGCAGCGTGAAAATCAAACTGCCTAATGGGATAGCTGCCGAGAGCCAATGGTCTTGTAATCGGGAAGGGAGAGAAGATGGACGAGCGGGTTTCTGGATGGAAGGAGGTTGTGCTGGTGTCGGCCTTGAAACATACTCAACCAAGGATATCAGTGCGAGTGCTATCCCAGTTCTGTTGTATCCGCCTGATCTAGCAGGGATAAATGGCCAAACTACCAGCCAGTTGAGATTCACTTGGATGGAGACCTGGATCACTTACTTGGATTGTTGGTGTGGTTTGCATGTTTGGCAAGCGAAGCAATTAAGAAGCCAATAGCAGTCACTGAATGAGCGGTCAACAATAAGTCTATCGTAAGTGAAAAAAAAGTCTCACAGATGCTCTGATAACCAATATCGCCATCCTCAAGACCAGCCCACTGGGAGGCTTGCCTTATAATTGTTACAATATTGGCAAAAGTAACAACAAACAGCCTGTGGATGGGTCTTCTAAGGCCATAAGCCGCTAGCCCCGAGAGCGATAGGAAATGCAAAACTATCTGGCCACTGCGGGTGGCAACCCATGATCGCAATGGACGAATGCTCAAGAAAATCGGTGAAAGTGTTGCGAGCAGCGCCAGCTCTTGGCCTGCAATGCCGAGCTCCCATACGGAAAAGTAGAACAATGTAGGAATGAGAGACGTAAAGATTGACCAGAATACGTAGGCTGAAGGGAGGTGAGTAAGTTCAACAAGTCTTAGATATCATCAACCCACAGAGATATACATCGGAGATAAAGCTAAGGATTGGTCTTGTACTCGCACAGATATCGTATTTAATAGCTATCACATCTGCGGTAGAGGCCAAGGTCGTCTTCTCTGAGCTGCGATTCTGTGCGGTTGATTCGGTTGATTCTTTTGCGTTGTTGGCGTCATTCTTCTTATTCTCTCTGATTTACAAAGAATTAGTTCGTGTTGTACATCATGCTAAACGATGAAGACGCTGATACATTTCATCAGATGCAGATAGACTTTGTAATGAGGGTCCAAGGGCAACCTGCAGTATATAAGGTAACTGAGACCAAATGAGCACCGTCTAGATGCCCTTACCTGTAAATCGGCCTCCTTGAACTCCTGGGCAGCAACTGAATCGTAGAAGACGTCGCAGATTATTAGACTCCATTCGCAGAAGCTATAGTGCGTGTATGCTAGATGGGATGACTGAGAATAATTTCAAAGGTAGTGAATGACCCTAACCTCCGGGAATTCGATGTACTTTATGTTGGATAAAGAAGTAGACAAGAGGTATAAGTGTGAGGAAAAACCTACAAGTCAAGGTCAGAACGTCATTAGTAGAGCGCAGATTGTACGTACCCTGAGGCAATATACTTTCTGGTATGGCATGAGCGGTTAAGGTAATAAATACGACACAAGTCACAACTAACCGCTTTCTGCGTACAGACACATGGGTTCGTGGTGTACATTTGATGCCCCCAAGCATCCAAGGAATATTACAGATCATATACAGAATCATGAAGATGTCGTGTGCGTCGTGGTCATCTGTTGAAGTGATGTACACCCAACCGCCACATGATAACGTCCGCACGAGGCCAGCAGAGAGAACAAGACCAGGCCAACTAGAGCTCTCCAATCGATGTAGGTAGTATTGGAAGAAAACGAGTGCAAAGCGTGGTGCTAAGTGACCATGAAGCGCATTGAGATCGCTGGAGACGCCGTAGCTGTGAATACACCTTACCAGCAGTCAGAGCAATAAGAATCTGAAATATGCTCCGCTCTGGGTACCAATCCCCAATTCTGGTGTATATACGCTTAAACAGGCAACTCAAAGGCGAAGTCACAACTCACGTCGCGGACACAGAAGGAAACCACTCTTTGGGGTATCCAGCAACAGAATTCTTTACAATTTTCTTGTAATGAAGCCAACATCCAACAGCCAACGCGGTTGCGAACGCCGCAGTCGCGAGATAGGTATGGATGCGGCCAAAAAGAGACGCATTGAGAATGATGGGTGTCCTGGTTAGAGGTTTGGAAGCGGATGCCATCCTGAGACGGCTGTGGTCGTCGTCGGTCGTGGCTGAGAATAGAACGGGGTGATGGTACAGAAAAGAAGGTTGTTGGAGTTGGTGCGAGCTGTCCCCGCCAACTCTGTCAAGCCATCCCGCCAAGCTCGGGTGGGGTGACCCACGGCTTCTGCTGACGTGATTAGTGAAGCCGAGATTTAATTGCCACGCTCTCTCCCAAGCCACTTGCTCAACCTTTTAGATCCCACAGGGACGAGGCTCAGCCAGCCATGCCCCCTATCCACGCAAAGGATCCAATTGCTGTGACCGTGTTCACAGGCTTCTTGGGTGCCGGAAAGACGACGACCATTCTCTCCCTGCTCCCGCAGCTCCCCAAGGACTATAAGGTGGTGCTGCTCAAGAATGAATTTGGAGATGTCGAGGGCAAGTAGCTCCTCCGTCCGCTTTTGCGCGCTCACGATGCGATGGGCACGTCGTGACGTATAGTCGATAGCAAGCTGGCGCAGCAATCCAGCTTAACTGCCGTCAGCGAGATTCTCAATGGCTGCATGTGAGTGCCGAGTTGCGGGGTAAGTAAAGGGAGAGACCGCAGATACATGGCTGACAATGATTCTGGTCATCAGGTGTTGCATCCTGGTCGGACAGATGAAGACTGCCATGTTAGAGATAAGAGGTGAGGATGCATTGCGTGGACACTGAAATGGGCCGAATGGACTGAGGCATTATGTGCAGACAAATATAGACCAGATCGCATCATCATAGAGAGCTCGTAGGTGCCCTATCGCCATTCCACTCAGACTATAATGTTGTCCTAGTGGATCAGCTTTTCCGGCGACATTAGCTTTTCAAATAAGGGAATTAGAACGCGAAACCAATGGAGGTTTCAAGCTCGATGCTATCGTGACTGTAGTCGACGCAGAGAACTTTACAGGCTACGAAGACACCTCGCCAACAGCCAAAATGCAAGCTAGTTATACTGATATCATCCTCATCGTACGCATCTCTGATCTCTCATGCTTCTGCCTGCTGAGAACACGCTGACAGAACAAGTGGGAGCATGTTTCTGAACGCCAATTGGATCTCGTTCTAGATCATCTCGCCACCTTGAACGATTTCACACCAAAGATTCGGTGTCAAGGTCGAAATGGGGTTGACCCACGACTTATCTTTGGTCTAGAAACAAAATTATTCTTGAAAGAGGATAGCTTTTCCCCAGGAAATCACAACGACGAGGTCGAAACTGTGACGCTTTATCGCGGGTCGGCCCTCGGGCGAAACCGCTTGCACCCTCATGTCATTGGGACGCATCACACACATACCCACGAGAGCCAAGAACATTCTGATAGTGATAACGGCGCTCTAGAACAAAGCTGGTTGTCCTCCGCCCTAGAGGGGCTTGCTAAGGATGTTGTTTGGAGAGTCAAGGGTTTTGTTCGCTGCGAGGATGAAGGCAATGCAAAGACATACATCTTGAATTGGGCGTTCGGTCGTCATGACTTGACGCTGTACGAAGGTGAACTGGAGAGTGTTGTTGTAAAGTTGACGGTGATGGGGGAGCGGGGTGAGGTGAGACGGGCAGCACGCAAATTTGGAGGGGCGATTGGGGCAGAGTTGGTATGATAGCCGTGTAGAGTAGGATCCTACTAGAAAAATGTAAGTTATCTTATCGGGGGATCGTATGTAAGCGAGAAATATCACATGAAGCCAACTTGTTCAATTCATTCTTAAGCTTAGCCTCGTACTGCTCAAAGTCCTCACCATCAACGCACCGGAGGTGCGCTGGCTCAGCCTTCCACCCCATCCCCGCACCCACCCCATTTGCACCGCCCGTCATGCTTTCTTATGCCTTCAATACCGGTTAGCTTCTTATCTGTTTGTCAGAGTTGCCCTAACAATTCCTCTATCACCCAGCCCGTACATACTTTCACCTTCCGATAGACGAAAAAGAGGACGAAGAAATCGAGTCCTATCAACGACGATACCTCACATGGGTCTCAGATCCCTCAGCAACTTGCTCCTCTCACCCTCCCCAAGACGAACACGAATCTCCCAACTCCCCTGACACTGACAAGAATACCACGGTGTACGAAGTGCTCCACAACAACGACCTATACCAGATACTCGGCGTCTCCAAGTCCGCTGTACTAGACAAGATAACCTTGAGACGTGCCTATCTTGCTCGAAGCAGAGCGTGTCATCCAGAGTACGTCATTCCGATAGGAACGCGTGCGATGTATTGGGAAATACCCTCGCTCAGACTCTCATAGCAAATTTCCAGGAAACCCAGATGCCACCCACGCCTTTCAGAAGGTGGCCGTAGCGTATGATGTACTCAGCAAGCCGTCGTCAAGACGAATGTATGATAGTAGTCGCTCGAGGTACCCCCACTATGATGTCTTTGCGGCGAGGTCATCCGGATACGCAGAGGAGACGTTTAGGAGCGTGGTGCTTGGGATTTTCAATGATTTTCTGGATGGGGACTTGGAAGTAATAACAACACTCTTAAGTGTGTCCTCTTCTCCTGTGTCCTCTTCTGTGTATCGTCAAAATATAACAAACTTCGTGGATAGAGGCCATCAATGACATCAATCCCTCCATTCGACTTGGGGATGACGGAATCGACTCTGTCCTTGTGACACTACAGGGCATACGTGAACGTGCACTCGGTGAGTTTCTTTTCCGCTGGCTTGGCCGTATCTGTGCCCTCCAGGCCCGAGATTGAGAGATAGATAGCTAACTATGTTTCTGCTTAATCTGTACAGCATGCCGCACATGCATCTATGCCCTCCATGCGGAACTCACGCGGCTTCTTGAAGTACAACACGCTTTCAGGCAACTGTCCTACTTTGATATCACAGGTCGTTCAAGACTTGCTGTGCAATTGACTCGAATAACCCTACGACTCCCCATCGCACTTGAGCATGCTTTGCGGGAAGAACAGCAAAGGAGACGCCCAGCACAACAGAACGAACCCCCAGATCCAATCCTGCTCCCACACAGACTGTTGTTTGTTATACGTGGTGTCGACATTGCACTAGAGAGGATGGAGCGTATCCTTAAATAGTCGCTCCCGCCTATCCCCTCCAGCATTCCCCGTTTCTGCAACGGGGTTCATGGCTTTTAACAACCTCATGGCCGTTTAACCTCATACCTATTCATTGGGGGATCCACCCTTGGCGCCTCATCTCTTTGGCTGGTTCCCTTGTCTACTAAGCCCATTTCAGCCCCTCACAATACTCGATCACGCCTTGCCAGCATCCCGTTCTCCCCTTCGGATTCCCCTGTCCAAATCTCTGACGCTGCCATACAGCGCGTGCAGTCAAAAGGGATCAGATTAAGATCTCTGCGCCATCTCATAGGCTTGCCGTGCTGTCTGTGCGCTGTCGACACATCACAAAACCTTCTCTTGTCACCGTGACGGTCATTCATATGCGCTCTATTTATGAATACTAGACACTCATTTAAATTATTTTTCTCTTAATTGGTGCTAAGGGACTTATGTCATGTAACGTTTCTGATAGGTTATTTAAATTTGATAGTTTCGGGAATTGTACTTAGCTATGGGACTTACTACGGTCCGTTCGTTTTCGTTATCCTTTGCGTTGTACTTGCTTGGTCTTGTCATCGCGTCTCGTGTTGGTGTTGAAATGTCCCGGGTACAACTAGAACCTGCCCTTCAGACCCTCTTATACATCGTGTAATGCCGATGGGGAACAACAAAGCCAAAAGGGTGAACCGCTAGTGCGCTCCCACAGCCCTCCATCATTCGGACCTTAGCTCTTCTCGTGTTCTGCTTTTCGTAGTAATCCCCACCATAAAAGCTTAGGACGACTAGATATCGGGACCCTGGGAACGGCCAAAACTGTCGAACTAAAAGCGTACGGGTATTTTTTGACATGCACATACTCACAAAGCCGTATATACAAGCGTACACTAGTACAACCTTGAAGGTTATCTCGTTATTCGAGTTCGTTGACGTTTGATGGTATGGCAAGTGCCAACAGCCCACGCTAAGGTTGTAGGTAGTGCGATTGATGTGCTGTCAATGATGCCGGGGAAATATTCGGGAAAAAATCAATAATAATGCATATGGTGTGTACCATTATCCACCTAATACCTACATGCGCTAGAAGAAGATGGTGCCGTGTTAGCACCGCACATGAAAATAATATGAATAGTGTTTGCCCACACCGTTCATCGAACGCCACGAAGGTGTATGGTCACAGTTGGTTTATGTGCAATCTTGGAATAATAACAGATCTGGGGTTGCTGCACCGGCTGACTGGAGTATGAATACCAATCTGTGGGATTGCCCGTGATTTTGGCCGTGGCAAAAGCTTTGAGTTAAATTCCTAGGCCAATGATCTTTGCGACTAAGTAGTACGTAGCGTATCTCATGTCGCCGTATGCAGGAATCCGAGCAGCTAAAGAGGGGAATAAGTTGGCAGGTTGGTGATTGTACTACTGAAAATATATTGAGGCAAACAAGGTTTCTCGGTCCGGTGCCCCCAAAATAGGTGTCTGGCTTCTATCCAGATGTTGCTCTCGCTGGCAGACCCTGGCGCACGTTCCGTTTTGAGTTCTTTTCCAGCCTATCAGGGAGGATCGAAAAGGAGGCTGAGAAGTGTTCTGGACCAACTGTAGATGGTTTCTGAGTTGTGAAAGAAGGGAAGGGAGATTAATCTGCGCAAGTACGCTGGCACTTTGTCCACTCATTGTGCATCAGTTCTGGCAACGTCCACGATTTTTTAATCTATAAATGTATAATAATAGAAATCAATTCATCCTACGTTTATCGTTGAGAAAGGCAAGGGCACATATACAGGAAGATTCGAGACCATACGCATACTTCTCAATCGTCGGAGAAACCCCGATAATTATGGCAAAATCCAGAGCAAAGGTTCGTAAGAAACGAAAGAGAACAAAGGGAAGAAAAAAGGCGTCAAGCGACAAGTCTCACTAAGAAAGAGGGCAAGCATAAGTGATCGACGGGCAGAAAAGAGGGAGGGGGAGGAGGGGGAACGGAACATATTACCAGAAGGAAAAAATCAATTACTTGTTGGGATGAAGTACAGCCTAGCGTCGAGAGATGAAGGAAAACGGAAAAAAGGGAGAGAATTCTCCCTCTAACGAAAAACCGGTATCAGGTTCCTACGGGCCACCTTAAACCGATATATAACCTTGGCTAGGAATGAAATTGAGTGAGGCACTTCAGCTAACACTTAGGATTGCGGTTGGCTTGTGTAATTTTGGGTCGTCCGTTGTCCCTGTACACAATGATAAAGGCAGTGTTAGAATCAGATAAACACACACTACGGTAATCGAAAGGAAACAAGAATAGGAAAATATTTGAAAAAGAAGAAAGCGAGCAGCCACATACCATATTCATCCACATCTGGAAATGAGCAGGGTGCGGAACATCTCTCTCTTCGGAAACGTATGAATCCTGAGAAGGCTGCATTCCGAATGTGTTACCTTGAGCAGCTGCCGCCGCCAGAATTTGCGCGTAATCCTGATGACCACTGCTCCCGCTACCATTTGTTTGGCCGTTTTGAGCCTGGACGGGAACGCCTGATTCAGGGTAGAAGGGATAGAACAAGGTTGTTGGAATATCAACAAGTTGCTTATCTGGCGTGGTAGATCCAGCACTGCTGCTACCGTTGTTGCTCTGCATGGACCTCTGACCATGGGTGCTGGCACTGTTTGCAAAGGAAGCCGTGGAAAGTGTTGGCGTTGTCTGTTGAGACTTGGGTATTGGGGAGACAATAGTGTCTTCATCCCAATCCGGCTCACAAAGCAGATGGGGGTGGTGCACTGGCCCAATTTGATGTAGGCTGACGTCCATGACACGTTCTGCGAGTTTTGCGATCAACGGGTGACCACCGTTAACGTCCTTCCGTTCCCAGCGCCAACGGAATCGAGGGAGCATATCCAGAGCAAGCCATATATCCTCAAGAGCGGTGTTGCGCGGCAGTTTGTCACAATTGGACATGTGACCATACAAAATAACCATCGCGGCGATATGCAATGGAATTGGCGAGGTGAAAAACGCAATGTCAGGGAAACGAATCATTTGGTTGTGGATAACGATGGTATTGTGGGAGGTGATAATGGCTAAATTTACAGTCAGCTAATCGTCACAATTACCAGAGAAAGTAGTGATGACGTACCATCAATCAAGGCCTTGTGCCTGTTAGCATAAGAAAGCTCCTTGGAGCTGAACAAGGCACGAAGCAGTAGGATTCTTGCGATCCCGATCTTGAGTAATGTAAGGCCTTCATCTTCGGTGATCTCCTGTACCAACTTGGACTTTTGGTCGAGTGTCCAGTCTGTTGTCCCATTGAAATAGTACTTGTATTTTTCGGGCATCCTGCCTCGGAAATCCACCATCCTTTTGATGATCCTGGTGGCGTGCCGCATAATGGTGTCCCCATTCTGACGTTTAGGAGTATATAGGGAGTTGATAATATCAGCCTGAATGTCCGCAACGGGGTGTGAGAGCTCAAAATGCTCAGAGAAATCTGCCTTAGACAAGTCCTGTGGTCGAGTTGGAAGCGGAGTACTTGAGTCCGACGGAGAAATGGCCAGGGGTCGACCCAGCAGGATAGATGTTCCGCGATCGTGAACGAGGACAATACCCCATAGCCTTATCCTCAATTCGCGTTCATCTTCTGTGAAAAGGGGTTGATTGGTGTTGGGAATCATCTGAGTCGTGGGGTCATGGTGGAGGCCGAGTTCAATTGACAATCGAACGAGACTACCAACGAGGCGCCAAAGAGTACGTCCTTGTCGCTATCGGGCCATCAACGTCAGTTCGCTGCCTTATTCGGTGACAGTCAGGCTTACCTCTGTATAGAGATACCAATGCAACAAAATGAGGGCCTGCAAACTCGAAAGAGTAACGCGAAGGTCCGGCTTGACGGCCAGGGCACGTTCAAAGAATTCATCATGTTGTGGCCAATCTCGGGGCATTAATTTCTTCGCCATCTCCGGTCCAAGGTGAACATCAGCTTTGTTATCGACATCTGATGTGGTGGCACGGTGATTGAGCTCGCTAAGAGTCCCCAAAGCAAGAATCAGGTAAGCACTGCAAATATAACCAGGGTCGTGCGCGACGGCTTTCCCATCATAAAGATCGTCGAATAGCTTCTCAAAGTCCTTTTGGAAGTATACAGGCCGGTGTATGTTCAACCGACGGAAGTAGACATCGACAACATTCTTAGCCATACTACGATCTTTTGGCAACCAAACCTCTACGGAAGGTGCATTGGAAGTAGGGCCAGATAGTGAGAGAGTATTGGGCGGAGCACCTGCATTGGAATTGCGGCGGACCGTGACGGTGAGCCACTTTGATCGGTCCTTTGGCATGGATGATTCATGTGAGTCCCGGTCACGACCCGAAGTTAAGCCACTTGAGCCAACTGCGAGATCTTCCTTGTCAACTGGGCCATGACCCAGAGAAATCTCACTGGTGATGGATGAGGACACACCGAAATTCTTTGCAAGAGCCTTGTATTAGTATAGTCAAGGTGAGAAAGACAAAACCAATTCCGATGAGTACACTTACCTCTGTGTTCGACAAATCGTTGCCATTTGGATCAGTACCCTTGGTTGGAATTGGCCTTGTAACTGGTGAAGCTGTAGCGGGGGGTGGCGGCTGCGGCTGCGGCTGATGATGAGCAGGTTGGTGTTGCGGAGGAGGAGGCGGCGGCGGCACAGTATAGGGTGCGCCAGGAGGAGGTTGTTGGAAAGGGTGATGAATGGGAGGATAATGCCCGGGGGGAGGACCTTGCATAGGCAATTGATATGGACCCGGGGCCCCATATGGTATCATGTGAGGATACGGCGGGTGAGGAAGCATCGGTTGGGGGGGTGGAGGATATATGGGCATATACCCTTTCAGCGGACCATTAGGTGGCTGAGCACTGCTGTCGGTCCGGAATGGTCTGCTTGTGGTTGGTTGCGGTTCGAACTGGAATGCAGGCGTAGGCGCGTGCGGGCTCAATGTAGTTACATCAATGCCCTCCCTTGTGAGGATTTCCTCGAGCTTGTCGAGCTCAAAGTCTGGGATGCGTAGCTTGAGCAATGCTTCACATTGGGCGAGTTGAAGCTCAATGCGTTCGGTATGGCCTCGTGGGGTCAGCGTTTGACGGTGCCTATCCTCCTGATGACAAGCAGTTCCAGCGGTTGCACACGCTGTACATCTTGGATGCTTTGAATCGCACTGTTGATAGATTCAGGATGTGAGAGTTGTCGAGGTGTGGAAGTTGCCGTCGGTGTCGCCCGACGGGACTTGCCTTTATTTTCTTGCTCCTGCATCTTGCGCAGGCTTCATGAGATCGTCTTAACCTGCGTGGTTCTGAAGGCGCTGATCCCTCATCCCCAGCACCATCTCCCTTTTTCCTTTTCTTCCCTTGGGATGGTGGAGGGGGAAGCATGCCCTGTGGTGGGGGTTGTTGAAGTTGCATTTGCTGATTGGGGTCCATCTGGAGAGCCGAATGAATTGAGGTGGGAGGAGGTAGAGGAGGCTGTGAATTATGACCCGAGGGGTGCATGATCCACGGAGATGGGGGGGAGATTGGAGCTGGAAGGGGTTGTTGCTCAACGTTGAAGACGACGAGCTCCCCTTGTGGAACACCAAGCAAAGATTTGGTTGTATTTGTTTCCAACCCTAAAGTAGGGGTAACATAGCGTGCAGTGTAACGCAACACCTTAATGCAGCTTGCTTGTTTCTCATCCCTTTGGCTCTTCTTCTGGGCACTACTGCTGTTTGCCCGGTCTGATTATGACCTCTCCCCTCTCGTTTGAGCCCCCTAACCACCCGAATACGTCGTCTTATACACTCCGCACCGTGGGCTCCTACTCGTCAGACATCGCCGACGCGGAGAGCTATCGGGACAGTTCCCCTTTGCTGTCCCCAGTAAACCCAAATTATGGTGCTACCCTTCCATTGTCACCTTCAAGACAGTCGTCTCGCAGGATTATTGCAAATGCTACCTTGAAGATGGCTTGCATTTTCATAATCAGTACCGCATTTCTCGGTGGGACGTTGTGGCTGGCCCTCCCAACTCTAGAAGAGTGCGTCATCGTGTACAATCATGTGCCTTTCAGTACCCCATTGACTCAATGTTGGCAGGGCTGATCGTTCTCTTCTTCGTATCCCCAAATCATTTGCCCAATTGCAAGACCTCAATACTCTTCTCAAGAAGTACCGTGACATCTACCCCCACCGCATTTTCATCTGCTATGTTACCACCTATCTCTTGTTTGTCACTTCTTCCATCGACGCCGCTTGGATTTATGGCATTAACAGAACTTTGTTTTTTTATTTTTCCAGTCTTCAAGCTTTCTCACTCCCGGGGTCGATGTATCTCTCCATTCTCGGCGGTGCCGTGTGGGGCGTCCCGCGGGCGCTTCCCCTAGCCTGCTGCTGTGTCGCAACTGGTGCAACTCTATGCTACCTCATTTCCGCCGCTCTGGGCCCTGCATTGCTTACTTTACCGAAATGGAAGGCGCTATTGGACAAATGGGCTGCTAAGATCCAAGCCAACAAAGAAAATATGATTTCGTTTTTGATCGTACTCCGGATAGCACCGCTACCGCCCCATTGGGTTGTGAATGTAATATGTCCACACGTCGGAATTGGGATCGTACCATTTTGGATCAGCACGGCTTTGGGGATCTTTGGTGTGACCGTGATTCACACAACGATCGGCGGTGGCCTAGACGAAATGACCAGTCCAGACGATTTCCACTTGATCAGTTGGCGCAATTTCCTGGGATTATCTGCAATTGTAGTTGGGGTGCTCATTCCCGTTGGGCTAAGGTATTGGTTTGGAAAGGAGGTGAATACTGTTGCGGAGGTGGAAGGTGAAGGTGCTATTACGCTTGGTCATGATGAAGCTCTGTTGGACGGCGACAGAATTCTGGCAGTGGGCCCTGCATTTGAGGCTAACAAAGGCAAGATTGTGCCTATTAACCCGCAAGGCAGCAGCAGCCTGCTCCTAGACGACGACGAAGACCTGGATTATGACGACGATGACGACGTGATTTTAGAGGTTGGGCCAACTCTCCCTCCATCAGCGGATACGAAGCGGGACAGCGGTTCCCCATTGGCTGGTTCCAGCCACTGAGCTGTTGTAGCATCTTCCTGATGTATCCAGGAAGGTCACATCCCCACCCTAATGTGTCTGTTTATTTGCTTAGACTCAATGGACTTGAAATGCCCTGTTCGCATTGTTTATCACTTAGCTTACGATATCAGGCTTGGTAGCAGGGGTTTGCCAAACGTGCGAAATTGCAATATGTATTCGAGCAAGAACAAGATTGTATATGATTGTAATAATTTAGTTGGAAAGCTGAGGAAACAGCAGGTCGTGAAATTGATAGCTGGACGCACCATAGGTGCGTTAGGGGTTGTTGGGCATGTTGAGATAGCAATTGCTGGATAAAACAGCACATCTGCGAGACAATAGGAGCAATTGGGTGTGCTGGTTGGTCAAATCCGAGGAACGACCGGATTTGAACGGGGAAGCTAAACTCAATGAATTTATTAATTAAACATTTACAATCTGCAAATATACACAGTAATATAAAAATAATACGGATAGAAAACAAGGACAATCACGGATAACAATGGCGAAAATAAATAATTTTTGAAATAATTGGACAACTGGGGTAAACATGGCGATGGGTCAGCCACAGCCCTGCGAGTCCTCGTTTCGCTCCCACCACCACTACGTCCTTCTTCCCCATTTCCCGTACGCACACTCTCTTCTCCTCCCCGACATTCTAGTCGTCGCCGCCCCCGTTTCGCTCTCCTAGAGAGCTCACCTGCCCTACCACTTGTGGCCCTCCAGTGTTCCCCCTTACTATCCCCACTCACCGCTCCTGCCTGTCTCTCAGCAGCCATGGCCGATCGCTTGCCGCAATACTCTATGATATCAAACTTTTCTACGGGATTGAATCTTCCTCAACATGTTTCTCAGCCGCTACAGCAGCCCCAACACCCCCAAGTTCAGCAGCAGCCGGATACCCATCAACTAGCTGGCTTTTCCGACCAGGCGCGCTTGTGGCAAGTTCAGCAGACACAAAGCCAGTTTCGTCCGCCCGGAGGTCCAGAGATGGGCGCAGTTGCTCCTAATCCTCAAGTAAGCCTCCCGTCCCGTTTTGTTTCTAGTTTTCCCCCTTCGTCCGATGGAGGAACGGGAACGGCAAGTTGGTCACTCGCACCTCCTTAATTCCTCCACCCGCTATATCGTCTGTACTCTATATGCAGACGGGACATGCTATAGTTGCTGAGCAGGCACCAATGATCTGATTGTCATCCCCACCTGGAACTTGGGCTCATGTTGTGTTGTGTGATCCATCTTATCGAGGGCTTTCTGACCTTACGTAACCATTCACACCCTCGCTGAAAAACTGACCGCTCCTTTTTGTAGATGGCTGATCTTCTCAGAGTACAAAACATGGCTCGTATGCAAGGTCAACAGCTCGGGCAGCCGCAGCGACCCTTTCAAATGGGGACCAACCCAATGCAGGGTTTGAACTCGGCTGGTGGACTGCCTTCCCAACCTGTCTTTCACGATCAAAACAACCAACAACATCCTTCCCAACCCCAGCCGCATATGTCTCCCGGTTTCACCAACATGGGAATGAATCCAAACCTACAATCTCGCCCAGGGATGATGGGGGGCTTCCAGAATGCCAACACTGCGCGACAGCTTGAATTCATGAATCTCGTTTCTCAAAATCCACACAATGGAATGAACTTCCCACGAATGAACTCCCAACCCGCCATGCAGAATGGTATCCCTGGACAACAGCAGGTAAATCCATCATCCCATGATGTTTTTTCGTCGGGTCTTCCAGCAAGCGACGCGTTGCGTCGTCCCTCCCCCTCTCATAACGCAATACCAGCAATGGGGATGAATAATATGACTACTATGCAAGTGGATCCGCAGGAAAATGCAAAGCGCATCGCCACATTGCGAGAAGGAATAACTAGCCACGAGGCCACCATCAGGGCGTTAGAGGGAACTGGTGTCAATGATCACCGCCTATTAAAAGAGCAGAGAGAACTTAGCGTCAAGAGACAATACCTGGCACATCTCCTAGGGTCAGTTTATTTGTGAGCAAATATTCAACTGAACTAATACAATTTTGCTGTCCGTCCAGTCAATCAGCGCCTCAGTCGAACGCGGCATGGCCATCTCAAATGGGACAAGGCCCACGACCGCCTTTCAATAACCCTGCTATGGGGCGAACACCTCAGCCTCCTCAACATCCTTCAATCCGGCAGCCAAACGTCATCAACCCCGCAATGGGTGTCCCACAGTCGCGACAAGTTTCTGGCCCTCTCCCTCCAGGACAGCCTTCTCAGCAGATGAATGGTGGTATTGGCAATACAATGTCCACGCCAAACATGGGGCAACCCTTTCCTTTCTCTATTCAAGGGAATATGTCATCGAACCCCATGAATTCTGTTCAACAAGCTCCCATGCCTCAAGTGAATCAGGCCCCGTCGCAGCAGGGACAACCCCAAATGATGGTCCCGCCTCAGCCATCCCAGGCTACGCTTCAACAGCTAGCACATCAGGAGCCGTTCCAGCAACGCCCTCCTATTCGTCCCCTGGATAGAGACCGTTTCACTGCTATGTATCGCAACTTTTGTCAAGCGAACCCGGTTCAATTGGACACAACCTTAATGTCGCTAGATGGACGTCCAATCGATTTGCACACTCTCCATGTATATGTGTTGCAAGAAGGTGGTTATGATAAGGTACTGTCATATCCAACGAGCGTGAGCACATTTGAGACTTAGCTGAATATTTCCCATAGGTCAATTCGAAAGAAGAAAATTGGAACATAATTGGCGGCAAAATGGGATTTGTTAACTTTCCGGGTACAGAGACAGAGCCTGCACGATCTGGTCCCGGTGTTGCTCAACGCCTTGCTCAAGTGTACAAAGAATGCCTTTATCAGTTCGAGCAAGCTTATACTCGAGGTGTTAATAAGCCTTCTGCTGCCCAGCTATACTTACAGTTTGCCCGGTTCGCAAACGTCCCTTCACATCGTCTCCGCGAACAAGGCGCAAACGAGAAACTGGTACAGTGGATTGACTCAAACAGGCCCATACTCCTGCGAGTCTGGATGCAGCAACAGCAGCAGCGCCTGCAACAAGACCCAAGCATGCAGGGGATGCGACCTAACGGCGTCCCTGCTCAACCAGGAGGTATCAAACCGAATCCAGGAATGGGTCCTAACTTCAACATGACGGCCCAGCAGCAAGGCGCGGCTGGCGGGTCCCGCCCTTCATTCCCACCTGGAGCTTCACCCGGAATGCAGATGCAACAACGACCAATTCATTCAGGCAATCCCGCACTACAGGGCATGATTGTTCCGCCCACGAATGAGCAATTACAGAGCACAAACAGGTTTATCATGGCGGTTAAGGCGGAATTAACTGTTTCGCGTATGTCCTTCGTGCTTTACGCGTGGTCGTACCCACTAACATCCCCCAAAGTGAATAACAAAGCCTTTAGTGGCGTAGAAGTTCTGCCGGAACAGCAAGTGGAATACAATGGCCTGTTGGAGAAGGCATACCAACTTTCACAGGAGTTAGACACGAAATTGCCAATGATAGGCGCGGCTATGAAGCACGAGGACCAGCTGCGACAAATCATATTCATGGTCAGTGTACTCATCTTCTTCTGCACATTGGTAGCTGAAAGCAATATTAGGTTGTAACGATAGCTCACCAACGACATCTCGTATCCTCCTCTAATCCTCGATATTTCCTCAATCTGGAGCGGCTACGGCAAATGCATACACAACTATTTGCCATTGCTAGTCGCATGCGTAATATGGTTCGACCTCCTATGTCAGGAATTGTGTCTCAACAACAAGCACCTCAGCTTCACCCACAAATGCTCTCCCAAGGTGTTGTTCGGCACCCCGCTATCCCTGTTCAAGGCCAGACTCCACCACAAGCACAAGCCTCCCCCAACGCACCCCCGATACAACACCCACACCTATCTTCCCCATCATCTCAGCCGGTCTCTGCAGGCGACCGTCCAATGGTTTCTCTACGTCCACCTGTACCACGAAACACTAAGGCAAATCCAAATCCTGTTGCCTCTGGCCCTGTGCCGGGCGCAGTTGTCAGTGCTGCAGCAGTATCTACGCCCACACCACCCCCTGCTCCATCGGCCTCTACCCCTGTGCCCACAGCTTCTACTCCTAGCCAGTCCGCTGCATCCCCACAGGCGCCCAAATCCCCCAAGACCAAGGGTCAGGCTACGCCCAAGCTCAAACCAAAATCACAGCCAAGGAGACCCCCCCGAGCTCAACCCGCGACTGAACCAGTGCAATCTCCAAGTGCTAGCGGCAGTGTTAAACGGCAAAGGGAAGAAGAGGGTGCCGTGTTCTCAGCCACTTCGCCAGCTACTGGGTCAGCACCTGCCAATGGCCCTTCGCCGCCCAAGAAAGTCAAGACAGAATGGGAAGGACAACCGCCATCAGGAGAAGAGACGACGCCTGCAGATGAAGTTAAGACTCAGGAGCAGGCAAACCAATTCTTGGAACAGATGACCGAATTAATTAAAATGGCCTCTAGTAATGCGCCAGAATCTTTGGCCAATGATATTTCTGGGGCATTGGACCAGATTTTGACTTCATACTCGGGGTCTGCGGACCCTAGTGATGGTCTCAATGGCTTACCTTCGTTGGGTGTTGATTCGGGAGCGAGCGGGCAGGATGCCTCTAGTGCCTCTAGCAATGTGGCTGACGAGTTTACGCAATTTTTCGACTTCTCGTCGTTAGAGGAGGACGATCTTTCGATCAAGCCAGTTGGGAATGCTTCCTCTGCTTCAAAGGCTCCAACTCCTGAACTCGTAGGTCCATCCTCAGCTCCTACTTCGAGTCCTGAGTCTGTCTCCGAGGCGGAGTCTTCATACCACCCCCATGCATCATCGTCAACGATAGCCACGAACGTTACTAGTCAATCTACTTCAAAAACGGAAGACATTTCGGAATATCTGCGATTGGGATTTTGGAAGGAACCTGACGGAGGGGAGTCTGCGTATTTCCAGACAACCGACTTTAAATGGGACAGTCCCGTAACTCAGCAAGAACAACCTTGGGCAATGTTTCCCTCTTCATAGTTTATCATCGGGTTGCGTGATTTCTTTTTCATTTCATCTCTGTTCTCTAGTGTTTTCTATCTTTCGGTCCACACATGCTCTTTTAACCCCCTTACATTCGTGACACACTAACACCGGTTCCCTAATGCTCATCACTTACACGCCAGTTCTTGCTTATCTTATTCTACGGATCCACTACGTAAATCAGAACCTCATCCCATCACTTCCATACCATCGGTTTCCACATTTCCGCCTCGTCAGGTGTTGCCGCACTACTCTTATCCTTTGGTTATGTTGCCCTTTTGCTCTGTATTCCTATTGTTGTTTTACCAATGCCGCTATCGATTTTCTTGCTAAATCTCCAACGAATGATGGAAATCCAATTTATTACATGCGTGAGGGCTATTACTAAGTGGGTGATGTTACAACACAAAAATGAACTGCACAAAAAGTCTCATTTCTGCAGGCCTGCAGGATCTGTGCCTTTGCTACGGATCTGACTTCTCGAAAGTGTGGCCGATGCAAGAGATTGGCGAGACGTATTCCCTAGGAGTCGCGCACGTAGTGCTGAGACGGCGTCGTTTCTCTTGCCAAGTGAGCCTTCAGATGATGTCCCGGACGACCTCGACGTCCTTCTGGAGCTTCTGCTCAAGGAGAGGCCAATTTCTTCCACTCCCAACTTTCGTCGCTTATTTAGTTGCTGCTGGCGTAATTCTAACTCGCGCTGCCCCTTCTCCCACTCCTCCTTCGCTATCTTCCGAGATGCCTCATCGTCCGCTACAAGTCCAAGTGTTTCTGGGAGCCCATAGCGTCCTTTGAGCTCGTCGTCAGCATCTTGCTTCTCTCTTTGAATTTTTTTCTCCTCTCGGAAGCGTTTTCGAACTCGTGCAGAGAGCGTGTATGGATCAGCATTATACTGCTCGGAAAGCTCTTGCAGAGACTCGATGCGAGGTTTTTGTACTCGTTCCACTAGATTTTTTGCATCAGTCGTCTTCTCCAAGGCAGCCAGGGGGTCGACAGGTATCGCGGCTTTATCGGTATCTAAATGATGGGAGGGAACATATTAAGTCGGCAGATCGAGTCATAGAAAGAAAGGCTTACCATGAATTGCAAAGCCACCATTCTCTTCAGGATTCCATTCCTCGTCCTTTTGTCGTGCGCCAGAAACCACTACATATCTCGTATTCTGAGAGACAAGGTCTGATTATGGCAAATAACCTAGTTCTGCAGGCACAACGCACCTTTGGGTCAGTTTGGATTTCAAACCATCCGTCGCATAAATGACACTTGCACCGAAACGACCAGATGGGGGTTGAGTAGTAATTTCCAACTTTCTTTTTCTCTGCATTGTAACGCACACCCATGCCAATGTGGTTATTGCATGTACCGCTTTGGTATACCCGACAGGATCCAAGGGGGAAGGGGTGGAATATAGCACATCAGAGACTTCAATAGCTTTCAGACATGAAATGAGTATCATACCACCAAATATTAAAAGGCAACTCAAACCGAACAATCAAAATTCCTTGGCCCAGCTTTCTGGCTCTGTCGCCCAAAGCATGGGTGCCTGTGCAGCGATGAGTGCGAGGGCGAATCGAGAGGATATACACATACCCCTGTACTTGTTGAGGCTCCCATGGGATGGGTCATAATCCGGGGGATAATACCTGCACAACGGTCAGTAAGACATCAAGTAACAAGGGTCTTACATGCTTGTTAAACCCCTGCATATTGGCGCTGTGGTGGCGGTCAAGTGAGAGTAAGGGTTGATTATATAACAAGCTTGGGGCAACGAATCACAAGTCAAAGGAGGTATATAATCAAGTGAAGTAATTGCACAGCGTTAAATGGTATAGGGTATCCTTATGCCCAATGTCCAATTGCCCAAAAATAATGGAACCAGTAACAAAATTGTCTGATTACGGAACCAAAAGATTAAACGTATATCGCATAAACACCCATAACTGGACGGTGGTCACTTCTACCCTCCAATCTACGCATCCCCTTGTCATCTAGTGTGGTATATGTCAAGCAAACGACATCCCCTCTACGGAAAGATTGTAACGGCGCTGCTACAGCATGATCCAATGATCGAGCTAGTGGTTGATGCGCAGGCATGCTAGAAGTCCAAAAGTTCGTTAATCTGGAAAGGAACGAAGATTGAGTTTCAGGAGTTGGTCGGTAACTATCCTGGGAGGCTGGAGGTGCAGTAGCGCCGCGAGTTGGCAGAATGTGTGAGCGTGGCTGAGACACAGACTGTATCGGCGTAGAAATGGTATTGCTCCTAAACCTAGAACTCGTGTTGGGTGAATGAGGGCCACTCTGCTTGTCAGGTGTGTCGTGGGGATGACTGCTACGGTTAGTATTGGAATAAAATTCTCCAGTGGTAGTTGTAGTGTTTAAGCCAGTGGTGATGGGTCCTGATACTCGACGACCAAATCTTTGAATGACAGCCCAAAAGCTTCCTCTTGGTGTTTCGCGTGGTGTCGGAGATCTAGGGTCAGGCTTCACTGTAGACTTCCACAATATCCTATCACACCTGAAGTAAAGTGAGTCTATTCAGTTAGCCAAGCTATGGGAACGGCACAACGCACCAACTCGGCACACGTTGTTTATGCGAGGAATCGTAAACCCCCTTCTCTCCCAGTTCCTCGTCATTTTCGCTTTGAAGCATAGACTTCGAGGAACTACCAGGTACTATTGAAGGTAGTAGCAGATCCTTATCAACCGCGTCAGCGGAAAGTGTCCGATGAAGGACCTCCCTGGGTGCATCATCTATGGCATTAACAGATGCAGACGATACAACGGCTTTAGGCAAAGGTGGTGCGCTTAGCCCCTTGCGCATTCGTTCTCTACCAGCGGCTGGGCTGGTGGGAGAAACGAGCAGGCGCAGTTTGCGCTTGGCCTTCTGCGCTGCGATGGCAATAGATACCTTTCGCGCCATTTGGGAAGCAAAGCCTTGGATTGTAGACGCAGGATCCTGGGCACCATCATTGCCTTGATTGGTGAGCACAGAGGATGAGATGGAACTACTATCAACCAAGTCGGCACCAGCATCTGCATCCTGCCGATCATCTTGAGGCCCTGAGGGTACACCATTTGTCGTCTTGCGATGTTTCAAGGAGTGACGCCTGCGTTTAAGCGTACGCAGTACATCATATTTGAATGTTGGCGGAAAGTTGATGTGCGCTTCCTGAAATCCAACGAAGGCTGTACCGTTATTCATAAGATTTCGAAGTTGATCAAACGCCAAGGCGTTTTGATAATCTATATGAAAGTGTTCAGCGAGACTTGCGTGGCAAAGCGTACGCCAAAAAAAAAAGACCTCTGTGAGCTATAAGCCAATCTGCATGCAATCTTGATATATCTAAACGAAAATTAAGGTCGCCAAAAAGGAATGTGAAATCAAATTTATCAGTCAAATCTAGAGCCCGATGAGCATCGCGGGCCCTCAACAAAAGTGCATCCATTTACCTTCAGCTACTGTCCGTGGATCACCCGGTTGTAGGAAAGGGTCGACTTCAAGCTCAGCCTGTAAGGACATCAATATGGAATCTCATTGAAGGCCTTGTTCATACCTTGATCTTGGCCCAATTCGCTAAGCGATGCTTCACTTTCCCCTCATGTGCTGCGGAGCAGATAAGTGATGGCCACAAGTCTGAGGGCATTACCTACCTGCCAAGTGAGCATTAAGAAACAACAAGGTCGTTCCGTCAAGGTTGATGCTTATCCCCACTCCACCCTTATTTCCTACTCTTCCTCCGATTAATCCAGCAGTGACAGAAGACTTTGAAGTGCCTTGTAAATTGTCAGCTCTCGAGGATTGAACAGAAGTGAGGGTAATCACCTCGGACAAGGTGCTTTACATCTCGGTGAATGTATATCGCAAGATAGATACCCATCATCCTCTCCTTAATCAACAACTGGTATGGCCCCCTGCGTCTTTCCTTCATGGAGACCCTCGGTTCGAGCGGTTTAGGCGACCCCACATCGGAGACTGTAACAGGTCCGCCACGGGCGCCAGGCCCATTCCCACAAAGCCAGTCCTCTACCATAGCAGTCCAACCTGCTGGTCCCTCGTGACCCTCCTCTGCGTGCCACCGTGACCTTAGGTGTTCCTCCTTTTCTTTCTGCTTTGCCTGCTGCCTCTCATCAAGATCACGCCCCTTGTCCTTGTCCTTGTCCTTGTCCTTGTCCTTGTCCTTGTCCTTGTCCTTGTCCTTATCTAAGAACTTGAAGCCAGCACCTAGACCCATTGGTATGCCTGTGACATGAATGTTCGAAGACAAAAGCAAAGATGATTCAATGGACGATGTAATGCGTACCCGATGTGGAAGGGCATTCTTGACCAGCGCTGGAGAGGCGAAATTCAGATATCGCTAGCATAGAAAATGCACGAGGATACATACACTACAACCAAGTGATATAGGTGATTCGCATCATGCGGTAAATTGAATGGCGATCCAGAATACTTCTCGAGAGGTGTATATGATGGAACTTGACCGAATAACTCCTGAAGGTCACCCTAGGTGCCGTAAGAGAGTTAGACACTCATAGACAATGAAGACGGGAGGTGTTGCGTACCTTTGGCACAGAGTCATGCATATTCCATGTAACCACCCTTACTTTAATGGCCTTCGGTGCGGGTGAACTCGCCTTTCGAGAAGGTGGGGGTGCGGACGCTTTTCGGTTACGAGAGAAGAATGACTTCGGTGGAGAGGGAAGTAGAGGAGGAACAGCAGAGGTATTATCTAAGAGCAGCATAAAGCCCTTGAGATACTTGTTTTCGCAGAAAAATCATACCTGCGTTGGCCGTAGGGACCCCAACATCGATCCCAGAGGGGCTTACGAATGAGTTTGTCATAAGAGGTGAAGTAAAGCAGAGAAACGATAAAAGGAGAGGGACTGGTCTGCAAGTTCAGACGCTATAAAGCGTCAAGATGCTGTGTGCAGCCTGCAATTCAAGCATGCATACAGGCTCCTCCGCCACAGTGACGGTATCTAATAGAGATGGAATTCTGGTCTGCCTGTCACACTCCAAAGCCATGCCAAGCCTCACATCAGGGTCTCACCACCCGTTATATATTGAACCAATAATAATACAGCAACCATACAACAAGATCGAAGCCTTGTGATTTACAAACTTTTCAAATCGCAGTAACGCAACCCTCATCCCTTCCTCTTACAATTGAAAGAAGCGCGAGAAGCGTTTAACAGGCTGTGCGTCAGGCGTAGCCTCAGCAATTGCATTGCTGGCTTCGGGTTCACCATCTACGCTGATATCATCTTCCGCCGCGGGAAGTTCAGGAGCTGCAGTTGGGTTGGCAAAAGCAGGGGCCGGCAAGTCGTCAACAGCAGCGGTAGCGACTCGTGATCCGCAGGGCCCGTTGTCCGTCCAGACACCAGCAGGTCCTACGTCGTACATCGTGTTAGTCGCACCAGAATGAGGGGTGATACGCATCTAATGCCTACCTCCTGGAATGTCACCTTGCGTCCACCACTTGGCAGTCCACAAGTGACCACTTTTGGTGCATTTAGAGTCAACACCCCCTTGACGTGTGATGCATTACTTACTTGTAAACGACGCGATTACCACCAACATACTGAACAAGAATTAGAGCCAAGTCTTTAGGAAGTACTGCCGCTACGTACCACACTCCCAGATGACCAAGCAGCAACACCACCACAACTACCTGATGGGGGAGTCGATGTGCCCGGAGTACTGGATGGCGGTGGCGCGGTGGTGATAGGACCCCCCCTAAGAGCGCCCTTAATCGCGGCATCGTAACGGTTATTGGCTGCAATCGTGCGGCATAATCAAGTCGTGTTTGTTTGTGAATATGCCAATAGACTTACCATACGCTTGCGAAGCATCCCAGAGCATGACACCACCGAAGGAGGAATACTGAGAGCGCGTGGTTCTTGCAATGTTGCTCAATGTGGCAGAGTCAACGTATCCTGAGCCCGCAGCTCCGGTCGCCGCAGGAGCACCGATGTATATCTTCACATTCCTGTTGGGTGAAATTGTCTTTGCCCAAGTGTCCCTTTTTTCCGTTAATCGTGGTGAATTATATCACCGGGGTTATGCAGCAGCTCACCATTGTGCGAAGTTCCAGGCCTGCGTGCGTGGGTAATTGAACGTGTAATACCAATTACAATAAAAGTCGAAAGCTTACGTTGGGGTTGTTGAAGTTATGCAAACTGGATCATATTGAGCCTCACGACGCAATGGCTCCACAACTTACTGTACTTACCCGCACCAATTGTTGTAGACTTGAGATATACAGGCAATGAGTTGACTGGCTACAGTTACAGAAGGGTCAAAGGCTCACACTACCGAGGATGTTATGAGTTTGGCGGCAAAGTAGGCTACGAGTACGTACTTGAACGAATACTGCATCGAAATGTGCAGAATTGAGGACCGCACCAAGATATCCATCGGGGTATGGGCATTGTGGAGCGGCTGTCACGTAGTACCTGTGATTCCACTAAGCACGAATGAACTACCAGTGAAAGAAGCATTAATCCCTTACCGCTTGCTGGCGCCATTGAAACGCGAGCGGAGGCGATTGACAAAGGCAGTGTATCCCGTAGAACTTCCGCCTTCAATATCCAAGTCGACACTAGATCACAATCGTCAGTGATCTTGACAGTATAGACCATGTACGAAAAACCATCCTGGCGAGAGAGAGGTAGTAAATCTTATATACTCACCCATCCAAAACAGCATCACCGAAAGGCCTAGTGGAACTTGCACCACCCAAGAATAAATTCCATACAGTATCAGCAAATGTTTGAGCTTGCGCATCAGAGGTGAACCCAGCACCGGCTGTAGCACCGCCAAGACTGAGAGTGACAATTTTGCCCCTTGCTTGACAAGCTTTGATGTCCGCTGCCAGATGCTGGCATCTGGCTAGGTTGGTGCCGGGGAAAACACCATTGTCAGCGGAATTGCAGATCTACAGAAGGTAATCGCGCACACCATGAGTTGGCAAGTAAATGAAGAAGGTAGATAAAATCAGGATTGAAGGATACTTACATTGGCCATGTTGATTTCAGGAAGTCCACCAGTCGAAAAGAAGACATGCAAGAACGCAAGCGGAAAGACGTCAATAGCGTCGTCCTACACCCCCATAGATGCTGACTGTCAGCAAGTCGATACAAGAGAGTAAAATCCAAACCCAACCTGGCAGTATGTGGACAAGCTCTTCTGCCACCCTCCTGGGTTGCCCGGGTTGCTAGCACCGTAGGAGTTTTGTCCATAGTAGCTATTGTCATGTTCACGAAAGTGTTAATCAGAAGGGATAGGTCATAGAATGAACAAGAACCTACACAGCAACCTAAATTAGCAAAACGAGGTTAGTATCCCAATACGAAAGGAAACCTGAGATTTACATTGTCATTTCGACTGACGTCGAAACCAAGGACAACAGAGGCCAAGAAGACCGGAAGCGTAGACAGGAAAAGACGAGAAAACATCATTTTTCTGTAGTTCAGTAACTGTGGAGGCGGTCAAAGAGGACAGGGGAATCCGTGAGCCTACCAGAGATACTTCACTAGTGCGCTTTATATCTGCTCAAGCTGACTCCTTGCTAATTCAGCTCATCCTTTTCTACGTTTGGACTATGGAAATACCCCACAGGGTCAATGTCCGACTGTTCTGGTGGGAAGTGTGGCCGTCATAGTCAAATATTCAATAGAACAGGTCGTCTCTACTGCTTGAGAGTCCTATCTTCGGTCAGGAATTGCATCTGAGCCTTGTGGAGATATTGACTCTAGCATGCTGTATCTCTGGCAAGCATGTGCCATTCTGTCATGCATCATAAGCAACCCTCGCGGAAATTAGGAAATGTCTCCTCCTTGTGATGCAGAAGAAGAGAATAAGGAAGGAATCGCCCCTTGCTAAAGGAGATCAACGAGGAAAAGGGTGTCCTTCGGCCGTAAATGCATACAGTCATTGCGGAATATATACGAGCGGCAGCGGTGCTGCGATAACGCGAGCATATGGTCTCATAAGTGAAGTAGAATGAATTAGCATGGTTGGATGCCGCCCAAGCTCCCTAAGATCATGTCAATTATCAATCGGAGACCTAAGAAGTGAGGGCGCACACACTGTCATGTTGCACAGTAACGGTTTGGTGCATGGACAGAAGGGCATATGACGCACACGGGCTATAGAGCGCGCCCTAAGAAGTATCGAACTCATAGGATGTCTTGTCTGATTATAGGCACCATTTAGCCTCGCTCCAGTAGTTGATGTGAGGCGTGACCAGGAACAGCATGGCTGGCTATCCATATAGTATCTTGCAGCATTAGCTTTTGATAACATGAGAAGCGACCGCGTGCAATGTTGAGTGCTCCTATGCAAAGCCAAGGGTTAAGCGTGATTGCAAGTCAGCTCCAGAAGAGCCCCGGAAGGAGGCTGCTATTGTTGCCTCGTGGCTCCGGCTTCGAAAGCAACAATCAAAGTGCTCGAAGAATTGAAGGAATGGTCAAAAGGATAGACCTCGGCGACGAGACACAAGAGGGCCTGTGCGGTAGAGGGATCATTCCGGTCCTCGGCAGGTTTGACACTTACAAGTCAGCCCCGGTGCTGCTCCGCATAGCTCCATTTGCATGAGGTACATATCCTGTTCGGGTTGTTCTGTATGCTATCGATTAGAAACGTTCAAGGCGAATTGTGATGATTTAGAGTAACAGCACCACACGACCCATTCAAGTCGTCACGTACGGGGATTCCCTTGTGTCCCTCACTGCCTACAGCCAGTGTTCGGAGAAACCCTGGTTGCAGGCATGGTGCGACAACGAATACGATGGATATTAGGCACGCTGCACAGCGGCACTCAAAGTCCTAAAATGAGTGTACATGGATATCCGAGGCGTCGAAGATGGTCCTGCTATACCAAGCACCAATCCATAATCCACCGTCAACACACCCAATCTAAACCCACACACCCGCTAAGTCATGCACAAATTGTATAATCCATTAACTTCTGTGCGGGTAGAGGTCTGATAACTTATTTCGAGCCGCTATCTTTCTTGAAATACGAGGAATTGACTGCGGTGGCTTGTATCGTATTAAACACGGTTTCTCCCACACCCAGGAACTTTTCTGCGATACCCCGTGTCGTCTCGTCGCTAATGAGTGATGTGTCCGGACTGCAGACGAGTCAAGGCCAAAAAGAACGGGGATATGAACGAAGGACTTGCCTTAGTCCGCTTGTCCGCTTGATGCCAGCCAAAACGGTGGAGACAAGAACAGCGTCAAGAGCATAGTGTGCTGCGCGTCCCAGAACCATCGAGTTTGAGAATAGAGGCGCTTTTTGATTGAAATGAGGAGTTGAAGGAGAATGAGCTGCGTCAGGACTTCGGCACGTCAGGGACAGGGCAGTTCACCTAAAAAGGAAATCCGCACCCGGTGCTCTATGGACACCACCCAGGGTGATTTTCAACCTGGTACATCAACCTAAGGAAGGTTGATTATCGTATGCTGCTAGGTTTTTCATAGGTTGTTTTTTGATAGGTTGATATTCAACCAATTGTGTACAATTTCAACCTATACAAGGTTGAACTATAAACCTTACAACAGGGACTTCTGACGTGTTTAGGTTGAATTTCAACCTACCAAATTGTCCAAAAATCATGTAGTAATTAATGTATATAATTGGGAATTAAGCCGCTTTAGCTTGTCAGACACTTAACAGCAGTGTACCAGTGCCTTTCTTGTATTGCTACACAGTTGTCTGATTAAACTACGAAATTTAAACTACATTATCACACCAGGGATCGAACGCTGCACATTAGTTCACACATCAGCCAAGCATGGATTAGCCATACCAGCTTCCCTATATCTCCCTCAGGCATGCAATATAAGTTGTGATGTTGGGTGCCATGGGAACAGCTACCGGAGGCAAGATTTGTTTAAGTCCATAGGTTGATTTTCGACCTGTGATCGACCTGTGGTCAAATCATCAAACATGGGGAGATAATCAACCTTTGCTAAGGTTGCTTTTTAGAGGGTGATTATTGCCCATCAACAGGTTGCTCCGAAATCAACCTGGGTGCATATTGAAAAGTGAAAATCACCCTGTATCAGGTTGAACATCAACCTCAGTTGCCACTATAGTGGGTGCTGCAAAGTGAATAATCTTATTCCACAGTAATATACACGAAACCATTTCGACCAACCAAACAACAAGTGTATTAGAATGCCTAAAGATCTTCGGGTCACCCTTACCACTTGGCAACTCCCCAGGCGTTGAACGCAACACCCCTCAAATTCCAGCAGCCTTCCTGGGGCTGCACCGACCCATCGTCATCAATAGCACGACTATGTACAGTCCCATGAGCAGGTACACCCTCCAAAACCAACTCCCAGAGTGTCCAGCTCCATTTGCCTTCTTGGTAAGTAATCTTTGCAGAGTGCCAGGTGGCTCCTCCATCGATCGTTACTTCTACTGCAGCGACGTTGCGGCAAGAGCCAGGCATTGCGTAGCCGTTTATGAGTAGGGTTTGTTCTGACAATGGCGATACAGACGCGACTACGGAGTTGAGGGGCATGCGTGTCATGGATGGGTATTTTGACCAGAGGCTGACAGCGGCCTCTTTCGTTTCAACCTGCAAAGTCTTCCATGAGCGGCACCAGCGCATACACGAACTGAAACTGACCTCTGGAGGCAGAATTTTATAGTCTCGTGCCTGATAAAAGTTTGCAGATTCACTGGGGGAAATGGAGATGGTATCGACCCATTTCACCCATCGCGCACCCAGAAACCCTGGAACTACAATTCGGAACGGCCCGCCATGATCTGCAGACAATGCGTCGTCATTCATCTAGGAAGATTGTGTTTGAATGCGTGCTCCTTCCTCCAGTGATGAGATCGCACCTCGTAAGCGATGAGCACCTCGTTCGCCGGGTCCATAGCATGCGCAAGAGGAATGGATGCGCCATAGTACTCGTCGTCCTGACATAGAGTGGCGTACGATTCAAAGCAGACATGCGAGTGGTTATCACTCTGTACGCCAAGCCTCTCTAGGACGTCAAACAGTCGTGCACCTCCCCATTTGCAATTCGCTATGACGCCATCTGTCCATGCAACGCCATGCACTTTTTTTATGCTCCCCATCTCCTTTCGTCGATTCCCAGCGCACTGACACAACCATTGGCGATTGTTCTTGAGACAAAGAGAAAAAGCATCACACCTGGAGGGCAGCGACCACTTCGTGTTTGGGGAACGTCGCCTGAAGATCCTGCGCACTGAAAACGACAGCGCGCTCTCCGCTGTTCACAGATACAGTGTAAGTGTCCTCGTCAAACTCGCGTACAGGACCGTGGTTGCGACAATAGACAAGATCCTCGGGCGTGATTTGAAAGGCAACGAGAGCAGATGCGGGGGGTTCAGCATTGAAGGGCTCTGTTGTCTGAACTGTGAGCAGGGGGGAGTGGCGGGGTTCCTTGGAGTAGTCCATGGCAAGATGGGAGTCTTGACGGACGACGGAACGGAACTCCCTGATGCGCTCAGGTGACCTACACGGGTCTCGGAGGACAGCAACAGCCACAATTGATGCAGCGGACAGAAAATAAATGGTGTATTGTCAGTCTGTACATTCCTATCCACGCTCTATGTAGACCACCCGCACGCCCTCCATCCTCTCTATGGCTCCAACGACGCTGGGAACGTGCCGTTCTCTCGTTGCTCGTCCCATTTTGAGATCTGTAAAAATTGTCAACTCGGCTATCGCGCACAATAAGTCGAGCAGTTACCCATTCATCTGCGGGTTTACTGTTAGTACAAAAGTGCAGTGTAAAAACAAACAAGCAATCTTACTGGGGCAAAGCGAGTTGTAAGCCTTCTTGAATTGCTTGCACGGTGCAAAATCCTCTCCCTTTGCGGTTATGCACTTGAAGTAATCGGTATAATTTTGGAAGCTGCGCCAATCATCAACACGCCGCTGCCAACTCGTCCATCCTTCTGCTCACCAGTTTCTCGTTTGATTGGTGTTCGGGAATCGCGCTACATTTGCAAAGGTGCGTGGGTATCGTGCAAGCTGGACGTTCAATAAGGCTCACCATCGAAACCGACGGTCTGGAGTACGTATTTGCTAACCAAAAATTAGCTTACACACCATAAAGTGGAAGGGCACAACAATAACCTACCTGGAGAGATCTGCAGTGTCGGACATGACTGCTATGTGGTGGTTGTGGTTTAGGTCGGGTTCTAGCGGAAGGCCTCACAGACCTTTGTTTGCTTACATCAGCAGGCTCAATGCCTCGACTGAATCTCGCCCTCCCGTGACTACAAACCTACAACACCTGACGACATGGACGCTCTCAAGGCTGAGCTTGCTGCCAAACGTAAGGCTATCAAGGAGGATATTCCTGGTGCTGAAAGGCCGACGAAATATATGCGCAGAGGTGATCTCGAGCGACTAAGAGAGGAAGCTGAAGCAAAGGCTAGAGAAGAGAAACGGCATGCAGGAGAGGCTGCTCAGCGTGCGGTTGAGAAGGAAGCTGCAGCAAAGGAGTCCAAAGTGAGTGCCAATGTCAGCCTATGCACGCTGTCTTATACTCATTGTCACTGGAGGGCAGGCGATATCGAGGGCAGCTACCAGTTCCCCTCATCCTCAATCTACTGAAGGTCATAGTGAATCCCCCAAGCCAGAAGCTACATTCAACATCTCTAATGAAGAAACGATACGACGACTTCGAGCTAAAGGACAACCAATACGCCTGTTTGGTGAGACGGACAAGGAACGCTGGCTACGCTTGCGCGCCCTGGAGTTGATTGAAGAAAAGGGGCATGACCGGCAAGGTGGACAGAACGACTTCAAGAAAGCACTTGAAGATGTAGAAAATGTTGAACGGGAACTAAAGAGCAAGGCCAACAAGGGTAAGAAGAAGGAAGAGCCGGAAACCCCAGTAATCATGGTGGATTTGGAGCTCGTCAAGACCGATCCCGACAAGCTGTATCCCTTGGTCTACTACGCTCTAAAGCGTACACTCAAGGAATGGGAAGAGGCTATGGAGGAGCGTCCAGGTCTTATTCGTTGCTCTCTCTTTTCTAGTCACTTGGACTGATTATCGCTTCCAGAACATATCAAACAGACTCGGCAAGGGAAGCTTGCAGCAGCAACCCAAGTACAATCAGCAGAATACTTGAAGCCTCTCTTCAAAGCACTTCGATCACGAGTGCGTCGCTTTCTCTTGCTGCGTTAGCTTTCGACTGACATACTTCTTAGTCCTTGCCCCAGGACATGCTTGCTAGGATGGCCGAGATCGTTCATTATATGCAAAAGCGCCAATATCAGAAAGCTAATGACGCTTACCTCAGATTGTCCATCGGAAATGCGCCTTGGCCCATTGGAGTGACGATGGTCGGGTGAGTGCTACAAATTGCTCTGTGCTCTTTCCAGCTCATGACAATATCAGTATTCATGAGCGTTCAGCTCGAGAAAAGATTTCAGCAGATCAAGTTGCGCATGTACTAAACGACGAAGTTAGCCGTAAATATATTCAGAGCCTCAAGCGGTATGGACATACCCTCGAGCCCTTGCCATCTCTGGCTGACTAATTCTATGCAGGTTACTCACGTTCTCGCAGACAAAATACCCTCCAGATGATCTCACGCAATTGATGGGATGACATCCACACGTCCTTTTTTGATATCATCGAACCTTTGGTAGTTATCGTGGAGTCGTTAAGTTGATAAATTATGTACGAGGCTTCCTCGGAGCTGGCTGGCACTGTGTTTCAAATTTGAGGATATTTGACATTTAGAGAAAGGGTGAACTGATGCAAAATAACATGTCTCGACAACGATCATCAACTGCTCGAATCTCAAGCTCACGGACCCGAAACCTTGCAAGTACTGTATACGCGCGAAATCTGGCCCAGATCGGAAGTGCAGGTCACACGCCTTGCCCGCTCATCAGCATTGGGATCTACCTTCAGGTACGAGCCCCGTATTTTGAAGAAGATTCAAGATCACCCAGTTGATCCTCCCGCCCGTCCTCGCCCTGCAATTTCTGATGAGCAAAGGCTGCTTGGTTCAGCCTATTCGCCCAAAATGTGCAGTTTGCAAAGCGACCTCAGGCTTTACTAGATTGGTGATACCACGCTGTGTACCGGCGTCTATATCATACAGAGCACATACATCACCCCAATCATCTGCGCTTCCCTTTCTTCGCACTCGGACGACGCGTATCATCCTTAATAAGGGCTTCTGCGCTTGCGTGACCCTCCTCTTTGATGTGCGTGAAAAGTTTTGTCCGGCTTTCAAAAGGTTCCTGGCAAACGTTGCATCGCAGCAACTATATAGAAAGCGAAATTTGAGTCCCCTTCGCAGGCCAAGGCTGATGGATACTGTTGGACGCGCACCTGAGATTGAGTCTTGATAGCTTCAGCCTTTTTAGCTTGACGTGCCCTTCTTTTATCTCGTTTGGACAATTCAGGCAGGGCCGTTCCACTCAGAGCATCCTCGACTTCTACATCCTCCTCTTCCTTGTCCTCGGTTGTACGCACAATTGAATCCCCCGCTTCTACCGTGGTAGAACCACTCTCAGGATTGTCAAGGTTCACCGATCTTGATGCGCCAGCAACAGAGTCGTCATTGTGATCAAGTTCCGAATCCACGGGTGATACCATTGCCCGCCGAAGCTTTTTTGCCGCCTTCTTTGATTTTGCCGACCGAGGCCGTTCGTCACTCCGATCCTCATTCCCTATTGTTGATAGTGATAGAGGGGTGGAGAGAGGGAGGGTATCAACATCAAGACCCTCTGATGGAACTGGCGCTTGTGATCGAGTAGCTGGAACACCTTCCTCAAGACCATCCACCCCATCCAATCTTAACTCTTCATTCTCCTTCTGCATTTGCCATTTCAGCCTTTCAACTTCCTTAATGTGTTTTTTACTCCTTTCGTGACTATCCCAAGCTGCTTCGCTTCGGAATGATTTCCCGCATACAACGCACTCCCATGATTCATCGTCTTCGCCTTCAGCAACTGCCCATTCCAGATCCGCGTATGCCAACCTATTGTCTACCTTTTGCCAATTCTGTTCTACATATTGTTCTGCCAGTTGTTGCCGCTTCTGGGAAGCTGCATTGGGAGTCGCGCCACCAGATTGGGAATTTTGCTGAGCTTTCTGGGCAGCCGCGGCTGCTTGCTGAGCTAGATGTGCTTTATATCGAGGATCACGTTTACGAAGGAATTGGACCAAGGACTAGGAGACCAACTTAGTTAGAACGGTCCTTACTATGATGACTGAGTACGTACACGGACGGTATCGTTATACTCCTTTCGAGCATCATCCCGAGCTTTCTTGTTATCTTTTTCCATGAGCCTGAGAAGGCAATGGTAATTTTTAACCATTCGTAGACACTAGGAAAGGAGTTCGTTACAACACCTTCTTACACGTCTGTCTGGAGCTTCTGATAAATTCCAGTGATCCTGCCATAAGAAGTCTTTGGACGTTGCAAAGTTTAACCAAACGTTGTAGAAGTCCCGGACACATTCCCCTCCTTTGTTGGCCGCAGCCCAAGTCCAGGTGGAAGCTCCAAATGAAGGCAGATTGGAGTCTGATATCATGGCTTCTTCCGATTGGAGTCTGGCAAATAAATTACGGTATATGGTGTAGAATCCCTAGTGAAGTGTTAGGAAGATCGCAATATCAAAGGTAACCAGCGTACGTTTTCTTCATCATCAAAGGCCGACCATATCGTCGGATCGAAAAACCTGGCCAGGTGGTTTGCAGTCAGCCCGCGATCACGGGCCTTTGATGGCGGGGCACCCCTCTTGATGTCTTCGAAGACTGTTTGAGCGTCTGGCTCTGGGGCTAACGATGCTTTGTGGGAGTCGTACCAAGCACGCTCCTACTTGATGTGCATTTTATACGAAGTTCTGTCACTCGTTTACTAGAGACACACCTGCTCGTCGCTGAGGACCTGACAACCGCTATTCAGGACCATACGAACACAGCGAACAAAAGATGACAGATGTACCTCATAAGCTTGCTGTATGGCGGCAAATCGCTTGTTTGCCTCCTCTACGTTATCTTGGTTCTTGTCTGGGTGGTGGATTAGTGCCAGACGTCTGAATGACCTCTGCTCGGTATAAGCAGATGATGGCAGCTGGTCGGGCGACCACAGACCTTGATTTCGTCCTGAGAAGCATCCTCCGCAACTTCCAGAACCTTGTAGTAATCAACTACCTCAGCGCTCTGCTCGCCAGGGCCATCCTGAGACTTGGAGCCTTGGGCACCCATGAAGCTGAGATTAAGGTTGCACAATCAGCCTTGATCCTTATTTGGGTTACTGTTGCCTTATTTGGACTATGATCGAGGATGCTTTTTGGGACTCACGTGCTCGCTGGTTTTGACAAACTGGAGTGCCGTCTTCGAAATTGAGCAAAGCAATGGCCGACTTTCTGAAGCTGTCTTCCAATGCAACTCCGACTGGTACGCCACTCATGCTCTTCCCGTTCTGTCTCGAAATCCCATCGCTTGCACGCAGACATGGCTGCGCGAAAGGAGGCCGTCATGAACTCTGTCCGAAACGAGATAGCCCTAGCCAATGTGCAAGAACTCATGAACGTGAGTCCAGCTCCCAGCCCGCACCTATTCACACAGCTCATCCCATGGAGTAGAAGGCAGGAGAGAAGTGCTTCGCCAAGTGCGTGACAAAGCCAGGTACTTCTTTGTCCACTTCCGAGGAGGTTCGTTGTCTCCAAAGCGAGTCAAGTGTTCAAAATATCTGATGACTGGTACTACCCTGTTTAGACCTGTCTATCAAGGTGCATGGACCGCTATTTTGAGGCTTGTGAGTTAGACCTTGCTCTGCAATTGCTATCTCGTCTGATCCATCGGCTCAGTCAACATTGTAAGCAGAACGTACATGGCCCGACTCACTCGAGAACGTACAACAGAGGATCTATCTTAGACTTCGATCAGCTTTTAAATCCCCTAGATGCAAAATTTAATACTGGTCAATGCACTATTTTATTGCGCCCATATGATGAAATACTAATGAGGCTATCAACCCAAAGCCGGGCGTCTCGAGCCGCACGTTAAAAGCTACTTTTGTTAGGTATAAAAATGGGGAATTACGCCTGATGACAATCCGAAGTAGATGAAGGGTACCGTAAATGATTCCTATGATGCATAACAAGAAATTGGGTTGTAAATCATACTCGTACATGTAAAACAAGGGAAAGTGAGCCGTCAAGCAAGTCAAACGGTAAAGTATTAGTACGCAGAGTTGTAACCTTCATGGGTGTTTGGGGGGTGGTAGGGAGTAGTTAGGATAGGTGGTGAAGGAGAGAGGCTGTTGTAAGCGACCCCTGTCCCAGTGTATTGTACATTAACATGGACATGGGCTAGCTGATGAACTTCAGTATACGTGGTGCGCGAGGCATGACTGCTGGGGTAACTATTTGCTGTATGTGTGGTGACGTATTGGCTGCCTCCTGCATATGTGCTTTGGGGTTGGTAGGCGACAGCGGGGACGGGAATAGGAGCTTGTACGTAGTTAGTGGGGGCAATGGGTGCGTATTCCGTTTTGATGGAAGCCATCGGAGGAGCGGGTATCTGCACCTGAGGAAGAAGGTTCTTGGAGGATCGTACATGGTGCGCATTAACGAGATCAACGAGATTCGATAGGTATATTGCTGCCCCAGTAACCTCATGCATCATGATTTGCGAGGCTTGTTGATCTTCTGTCCAGTCAGCACACCTCCGCCATAAACGGAGTGGTTTGCCGTTATAATTGCGAACGATACTCTCTAAGAAAAAACTGGGCGAGGCTTTTAGCCGAAACTTTGCGTGCCCCATACCAGGCGTCACATTGAGGAAGTCTGCCTCGAGGATTTGGTCCCAATGAACCTCCATTTTGAATGCGTGTCCGCCGGACTGTATAAACCACGACAGCATCTTGTCTGATTCGGAAAAATAGCCCAGTAAGTCGTGTCCTGAGGCGGCAATGCGCCGCCATTTGCCCACACTGAGGTCGGAGCATGGTATCAATGTAACAGCTAGTTACAAAAAACGTCCATTAGAACAAAAAGGCAAAGGATACTTGCTTCCACTCGCCTTTGTCCTCGTGAATCAGGGCCTGTAACTCTGCTTCCAGAGAGGGTGTTAGCACAGGGGGAATTGTAGAAGGGGTCGTGATCGGCTCCACGATACCCTTCTGCGCGAGCTGTTTGGCCTTTGCACGTCTAGCGAAGAGGTAATCAATCCCTCCTCTCGAGTATATATCCTAGAGGGCATACCGATTTTGGAACCAGATCTGGGTTTGACGCTCTCCCATACCCAGTCGCTGGCTGATCTCCCGTCTCTCCTCTGCATTGGGTGATGATTGCTTGTACTTAAACCAATGCTCCAATTGCACTAATTGCTCTGGGGTTACACGGTGCCGTTTTCGTTTTTCTGGTTCACCCTGTGCACTCGGCTGGGCACTACGCTTCTTGTTACGCTGCGGCCCAGAGGATGGCTCGCTTTCTTTGTCTTGTGAAGACTGAATATCTTCTGGGGAAACGAGAGAAGTGGGAGAATGGGTGGACGACAGCGTAGATGGAGTGGCTTGAAGGCTCTGAATATTATTTTCATTATGGCTTGGGCTGTCCAATGACTGAAGGACGGTGTCTGGCTGTAGGTGTGCATCTGCTGGGGGGCTCTGTGTACTAGAAAAGGGGAAGGGCAAAGCCGCACGAGGTCTCGTATCGCAGACTAGTCACGCCACGTAAATACTAAGAAGGGCTGGGGAAGATAATACTACTCACCGTCTTCGTGATTAGTACCCATACGAGACTGGTGAACCATTAATGCGCTTCGACTGACTATATTGGCAAATAGAGTTTACGAAGAACGTGTTTGGTGCAGCAGGCAATAAATGGTTGATGAGAATTATTAGGTGGTAATGACCCTAGTATGTATGCAGTGCTTCGAGGGAGAGGGAGATAAATACGAAGGAGAACCGTAATAAAGGAAATCCTAACCAGGAGAACCTGGAGAAAACGAAAAACGTGGCAATGGGGTGGATAAACGAAAATAGGAGTGTGCGTAAAACTGCAACATCACCTGGTAAGGATGAGGCGGCTAGGGTTGAAAGGCTACCACACCCAGCGCACCGAAAAGGGCGCTAAAAGTGCGATCCCTTTCAAGACCCTCTTTACGAAAGCCATAACAAACCTTCGCCTTCGATCAGATCTAGGTACCACAGTGGGAACGATGGGTGGCAAGGAAACCAAAATCTTGACATTGGGGCACTCTCAAACCCCTGCACTGTCACGCCCATAGAAAACAAGGTCGTCAAACTGAATAAAGACAGTCTTAGATTGGGCTTCGACCGGCTTTCAACATGGCCACTGAATGCATATTCCAGTAGCGGAGGAACTGGACATCTAGCTGTAGCGCTGGGGACGAGAACACCTTACTTAACCTTGGCAATTGCAGGATTTACGTGCCCAGATAAGACGCTGGATCTGGCTTGCTCCTGTTTGAACGGCGGCCTGGCCTCCGTTCCGTCGCGTGCTGAGACCTGACTCATCCCGAACCTGTTGATACAGGAACCATCAAAAAAATTGGGAAGTTCCCCAACTCTTACATGGCAGCTCAAAAAGGAATGTGAGTATTGATCGATTTAATAGGTGGATATAGGACACACCAGTCTTGCGATACAATATTCAAACTGCAAAGAACAGCGTCTTCGTCGGTGCAAGCTTAGCGGGCTGAAGAGGCCCGGGGGGCCTATTTGCCACTAGGATGAATGGGGATGAACAAAACAAACAAGGAGGCCAGCATCAGAGAACTTTCGCGGAATTGGAAATTTCAGGTGTCCCTGTAGTGTTTTTCGGTTTCCGACAAACGGGTCAAGTGTACAATTAAAAATGATACGTAACCCATCCGCGCACAACGCGCATCACGCTCTTGCCCATCCAGTATTCAAGGCAATGGTAGACGAATGGAATAGCCAGTAGCCAGTTTGGTCCTGTACTTAAATAAGATGAATATCTGGTAGAAAATGAAAACACTAAAAGGCACCACTTTCAAGACCTTGTGTTACACCTTCAGAGTAACTGGAGACCTGGTGGTTACCAGGCCTCCTGAGCGCACAGGATGTCTCAGATGTGATCAAACAAAAATCTCTAGGCAAGTAGGCATAATGATAGGGAATTCCCGAGAACCCATCAGCTTTACTGGATATTGTTAGGACGACAAGGAACGATTGCGGAGAGGTCAGGATAATCATATAGCACACCAGACGTGGGCAGCATTTTTAAATGTTGGATCAGACATGAGGAAGAGTCCAAAAAGCTGCAAGAATACGCATCAATGTGTCATACCTATATACTTACTGTCTTGCAATTATGTCGTCCGGCAGACGCGGGGGGAACGAAAGGAGGCCGCAAAGTCAAAGCGGAGAAGCAGGGAGCAGGCAAGAATAAATAAGGTATACCTTCCCCATACCATACTAATATCGAGGCCGCTTGACCTCTCTGTCATCATAACCGCCTCCAGGACCCTCGCGCTTGAGGTCGCGGTATCCACCGCCACCCATATAACCACCTCCCGGTCCACCGGGAGGCCCATACCCACCAGGTCCACTGGGTGGTGGGCCGTAACCATTAGATTGATTGTCGTGGAATCCACCACCTCCTGGGCCACCATAGCCGATACCGCCACCACGACCACCTCTGAAAGTAGTGAGCACGAATGAAAGTTTGAGAATGTCCCTCAACTTACCGGAATCCATGACCATAATCATCGCGCCCTCTGAAGCCCCCTCCCCCACCGTACCCGCCACGGAAGCCGCCACGGTCGCCATACCCTCTTTCAAACCCTGGACGATCGTTGAAACCGCCGCGGCCGAAGCCGCCCCTTCCGCGAAACCCACCCCGGTCCATGCCTCTTCCCAGCCCGCCTCGGAATCCTCCTCTTGATGGGGGAGGGAGGATAGGAGCTTCTGGGCGCTTGGGACGCCCGCCAAGACCGCCACCTAGGCGGCGGGGCTTCCAACCACGGACAGTGCGCCCGCGTTCTACATCCACAAGGATTTTCTTGCCCATTATGTGTAGACCGTCAGACTCCTTGTAAGCAGCTAAATGAAACACAATCAATGAGTGCTAATTATGGGCATGAAGAATCACTAACTTTTCATTTCTCGCTCACGCTCGTACACGATGAACGCATAGCCTCGGCTTCTACCCTTTTTATCTCGTACAATTCGGACCCGCTCAATTGTGCCGTATGTCTCGAACTCCCGCCTTAGATCGGTTTCTGTCGCGCTTTTATGCTAGAGATGGGAAATGGTCAAGATGCAAAGAAGAAAATCATAATAACTGCTTACCAGGCGTGATATGAACAGTGTTTTATACGGGTCGCCAATCGCCTCAGGATCCTCCTGCGGCTTATCTGTAACGAGATATCTGAGCGAGCAAGAATTTAAAAATGATAGACGAAACGCACAGGTCTCCTTTGCAGTTTTGAACTCTTCTAATTTCTTGGCTTTTCGTTCCTCTCTCCGTATCTGCCTTTTTGTTTCCTCTGCATAAGTATATACCTGGTCTCCCTCCTCCTCCTCTGTTCCTTCGCCTTTAACCATCTTTTCTTCCATCAATCTTGCAAGAAGAGGACCAACACCATCGACATTTTTTGACGTTACACGGTCGATATCCTTGTCCACAGGTCGAGCGTAAGGGAGCGGCGGACGAGGAGCAAATAGCCTGAGCAAGTTGGCGGGGAGAAGGTGCGTTCCAGGCATCTTGAAGAGGGAAAAGAAAGGACTGGTCCTATGCCAGGGGCTGTTGTGTGACTAGCTGTGGTGGAGTAGTTGAACTGACGTGCACAAACGCAAATGCTTTTTTTGGACTCCGATTGAATTGCCTCTGGTGTCGGAAATGCTCTTTGTGTAGTCCTCCTAAGAACAGGAAGGTATGTGATTACGCCCATTGCAGAAAATCTGAGCAGTTGAGCAGCAAATACTTGATAGAATGCAGCGCATCCTTGTGCCCTTGGGTCGCTGTTCTATACGCGCTAGACACCCGCTCCCCATCCGACGGACCTCCGCCTCCCTTGCCAGTGCTGCATTTACATCCTATTTCTTCCACAATGGCCAATGGCTCCGTTCCCAAACGACCACCACACCCATCGGTAGCGCGCATAATGCAAGTGTTTGGGGTCCATCCACACATGGTGACATAGCTGCACCGAAACCGCCTCCATCCGCATTTAAGGAAGTTCAGGCATTCACACCTAAGCGACTGGTTAAAGTGTACGCACAGTTGGCGAAGTCGCGTCTCACCGTTCTCGTAGTTTTGACTGCGATGTCCGGCGTTGCACTGTCACCACTATCAGCATCCATACCAATTCTACTGTCCACAGCCATTGGGACTACACTCTGCTCTGCTTCCGCAAATGCGTTTAATCAATTACAGGAGATTCCCTTCGATGCACAGATGGCCCGAACGCGAATGCGGCCCCTCGTGAGAAGAGCTATAACACCCTTTCACGCAGCAGCTTTTGCCACCGTCACCGGAATTGCAGGACCAGCAATTCTATGGACTATGGTAAACCCCATCACGGCGGTTCTCGGACTCGGTAACATCGCACTTTATGCTGGGGTCTACACCTGGTCTAAACGAAGAAGTATCTGGAACACCTGGATTGGTGCAGTGGTCGGCGCTTTACCACCGTTAATGGGTTGGACCGCTTGTGGAGGCCATTTACTCCCATCCGCTGAACACCCTGTGCATATGTTCTGGCCTTCATTCCTGTCGCATACCCCGCAAATGCTCGACCTCTCCCTCGTCAACAATCCATTATCACCGTTCGCCTTCTTCATGCTGCTCTTCAGCTGGCAGTTCCCTCATTTCAATTCTTTATCTTACATCGTGCGGGGGTCCTATGCGCAAGCAGGTTATCGGATGCTTTCTGTACTCGATCCAGCGAAAAATACACTAGTATCACTCCGACACTCTGTCGTTTTGGGGGCAGTCTGTTCGGTATTGTTTCCGCTTTCCGGTCTCACCACATGGACCTTTGCGCTCACCTCTGCACTCCCAAATGCCATTTGCATTCGTGCTGCCTGGAAATTTTGGAAACGAGGCGGAGAAAAGCAAGCAAGGAGCGTGTTTCAGCATAGCTTATGGTATCTACCCGTCGTGATGGGTCTAATGATGATACACAAGCAAGGTGTGGACTGGTGGCAGTGGCTAGGATTGCGGGATTCTAATGAGGTGGAGACGGCACCAAATGAAATAAACGCTGAAGAGAAGTAGTTTAGTGTGATTGTTGGGTATATTTGCTATACAACGTACGCCTGGACTACTATGAGGTCTGCATTTTTGATGCCCTCGCCAATGCTTTCTTTTTCTTCAACGCCTCCAATTTCGCTTTGAGCGTAATCACTTTCATATCGACTTCTTCTTGTGCCCGTTCTTCGTCTAGTAGACGATCCATAATCAGCTCGCGCTCCTCTTGTTCCTTTTGCCGCAGTACCTCTTCATCAGGACCCACTTCGTGTAGTTCCTCTTGCTCTGTTGGTGGAAAACCTTCAATGGGGTTCGTGAGCTCTGGGTCGGCAACGATAGTTGCGCGGTCGTAGGTTTCTTTGGGGTCTGGTGCGGCAAGTAGCTCTTTTTGGAACGCCTCATACTCTAAATCGATGACGGATTTCGGCTGGCTCGCTTCTTGTATTCCAACCGATGTGATGGGCGTTGGGCCCATCGTAAGGTCTTCGTCCTCCTCGTCTGAATCACCTGTCCGTATAGGTGGCGCGCGGGACGGATCAGAGAAAAAGTCCGCTGGAAAGCCTCCTTTTGTGAAGCTTTGGGGCTGGGGCTTTTCCATGAAATGATTAACATCACTGGAAGTGGTGGTGTCCAGCCTCCTCTTTTTTGCGTCCACCGTATCTACTTGCATTGCTCTATCTTCTTCATCCTGACTACCATTAGCCTTTCTCTTCCCTTTAACGACCTCTTCTACCCTCTTTTGTTCTTCCTGCCTTTCTTCTTCACGGAGTCGCGTCACATTGGTTCGGTGGGTCTTGCTACCTACGTGACCCTCCCATGCTGCTGCATGCTTGATGATAATACCACATGCTATACAGCGGAGTTGACCTGCAGAATTGTATGCAGCTAAAGGATGAGTGACTTGGGCTTCCTGTCGTTTGGCTCGTAGTAGGGCACGAGCATCCGCCATGGCGAGTTAGGAAATTTAGCAGGGTGCTGAACAAAGGAGGTGTATTATGTAAACCTTGGCTCCTACGTGTGCACCTAGCATCTGGAGAGGGTGAACCACCGTGCATCATGCATCATTCATCATAAGGGCCTTTCAATTGGGTCCAGAGCAGCGGGTCTCAACGGACACTCAATCAGCACCGCGTACTACCAGCCTCCAATATTTTAGATCTATCAGCATCAAAATTGCACACGAGGTAGCATATATCATCGTACACGTTAAGTGGCGCTGATTAAGTATTGATGCAATGGCGTACATACGATTGACCCTATGGTGTCAATAAGCATGTCATAGCAAGATTTACAAAGCTGGGTGGGGTTAATTGAACAAGGTCTGCGCAGAAGAAAGCAAATCAACTAGATGAGCAAGATGGGGTAGGCGTGTTAAATAAGATCAGGGATAGCAAAAATAGACGGAAGTGCAGGTGAAGGGATTAGGCGCATACAAGCAATCCTAGTGTATGTTTGACAAGATCTACAGTGGCCTTGTCGCCTGTGTTCTGTTGGACATGGGTGGCAGATTAGAAAACCCATGGTCAAACCCATGGTTGGCAACATTCCTGCTTACCTTTGTCAGGTCATCACTGAGCTTGACACAAGGGAATCTATCGACGGAAGCGAGCTTGATGACGATGTTAAGCGCTTTGCTTTTTTGTTCACCTCCGCTTGACAGGGAGGCGAAGTCGTTGGTGAGGAAAGTTCCAATGCCGAAAGATACTAGAAATAGAACAAAAAGGTTCACCGTATCGTTCAGCTGCTAGCAGTGAGGTAATAGATTAATACCTTTTGAAAGTCCGAGTTCATTAGTCTGCTTCTTCAGGCGCAGAACCTTATCTACATGGAGAGCATCTGAGAAGATGATATATTTCTCCCGGGGATTAATTCCAAGTGATTCGTACATGCGCTTCACACGAGGTGCGAATTCAAATGGATCCCCCGAGTCTTGTCTCAACCCTATCCAACGACGCGCTCTCTCGGGATCTGATATGAAGTCCTAAAAAGGCTCGTGCTCAGGTACTTGCTCATGAAGATCTAAGACAAGAAATTTCTACCCTGAAGAAGGCATCGGTTGTAAAAGTATCCGTCAATGCAATAAGCGGACCACTGGTATACAACCTCTCCCACAGATCCAGAGCTACCGAATTGGCATGTTCATAACCTTTCAAAGCTGCTACCTGTCAGCCGTGAGGTTAAGATGAGCTTCTGGAAATCAGAACAACGAGTAAAACTGACACCCATGAACCATTCACTGGGAAAGGGGAATAAATAGGCTGTCAGTGAGACATCACCCGCATTAATTAACTTCACTTACTGTGCAATTGTGCCGACCGCCGGAACATTGTATCTGTGAGCAAAATGTACCTAGACGAGGGTTGGGATGATGATGCAGAGGAACAAGGGTAGCAGGCCCACATTACTCGTCCCAATAAACTGCCCACGGTCCGGTATTTTAGCTGAGGCTTTTATAAGGTTTTGGACGACGATATCTTGTGTGTGGTATGACCGTCTCCGGCGGGTTCCAAATTCGCTGAAAGCACAATCGGCATTAAGGAGAGCCAATCCTTTAGATAGTGCGATATCTGAAGGTTCGATGAGAAAGCAAGGTTTGGGTTTAAGTGAAAAGGAAGGAAATAAGCTTCAGAAGATAGGGTCTGAGTGGAGGATAAACCGAACCTTCTTGGCCGTCGTAGCTCCAGTCGGTATCAAGAGTCTGAAAGTAGGTTTCGCTCAGACAAGCCATGAGAGGAACCTCCCAGCAGATGGTTTCAACCCAGGGGCCAGATGCCTCTATTTCAATTTGACCATATACACCGTCATCGCTGGCTGGGATGAAAGTGATGCGGAGCTGCTCGGGCTTGTAACGATAGGCTGCTAGGTATGATAAGTATGTTGGAGTGAAGAAGGGGAATGTCGACTGCATCCATTCCTGTTCGGACGGAGTTAATGCAAGATTTGTGAATTCTGTGGAGATGAGATGAGCATGATTTGCTTGGGGTGATGCGTAGATGGAATAATCTGGGGAGACCTACGTGCCACGGCAGCTCTGAAGCGCTCGAAACACTGAAGAGAGAATAGGACATCTTTGCTGCGATTCGTGAAACGATAGGTGGCATAAACATCAGGGAAATAATGCAGCACGGCTTGTTGCATGGTGAACTAATGGACGGTAAAACAGAAGTATATGATGCTGGCAGTAAGTACGCTACCTTGTAGAGATCTGTGTCGAGGATGGAGGCGGGGACGGGGAGATCTGGGTATGGAGCAGACATGGCTGGAGAACAAGGAGGACGAGGAAAGAAAGAGGAGGAGAGGGGTTAAAAGTGGCTAAGTATGGGCCAGTTAAGTGTCCGCGGCTAATTGCACCACGATGGCCTTGATGTGAGCATAACAGCCTTCAAACCACTCCAAACTACTCGACTCCTCCAACATCATGGTTTGTCCCTTTACAGCATCCTTCCTAGTCTATTCAATTCATCCCACCACAAACCAGGGTTCGCGAGTGGAGATCCTCAACGACCATGGCTACCGCTCAGACGGCAGGAAAACCCACGAGCTGCGCAATCTTTCCATCGATCTCTCCCAACAGGGCGTAGCAGATGGCTCAGCCCTTATTTCGCATGGCCTGACCCAAGTTCTCGTCTCTGCCTTTGGGCCACGAGAGGCAAAGTCGCGTTCCCAAACAATTCACGACCGTGCAAATATCAACGTCGAGGTCGGTATCGCCGCTTTCAGCACAGGAGAACGCAGGAAGCGCTCGAAAGGAGACAAGTAGGATGTTACTTCTGCGTTATCGCGCACTGCTCATCGCACATTCCTAGACGCATCCTGGAATTGGCATCGACAATTAAATCTACTTTTGAGCCTGTGATACAAACAAATTTATACCCCCGGTCACAGATTGACATCTACATTCAAGTTCTTCAGCAAGACGGTGGGCTACTGCAGACATGTATCAATGGCACAACCCTAGCACTTGTCAGCGCGGGCATCGCCCTACTGGACTTTGTTTGCGCCGTGTCTGGCGGGGTGCATGTGACAGACCCCATGCTCGATCTCACACAACTCGAAGAGAATGACATCCCTCATCTGACTGTTGCAGTAATGCCCCGGACGGGAAAGGTTACATTGGTTACAATGGAGACAAGACTGCATGTAGACAGATTCGAGCAAGTTTTTCAAATGGCTGGGGACGCGAGCAAGGTCATCCATCGGGAGCTGCGAGGTGCGATCCGAGCAAAGACAGGGTTGTTGATAACATCGATGGGTTCTGGTCTTCGTACCGGCGGCACTGGCGCGGATAGGGATGGTGAAGATGGAGTGGACGATTATTGAACCTGTGCTCCCACAGAGGGACGTATTTACTATCTCCCCAAAACTCGACATCTTCTAGGTGCTTTTACCTCCCGGCCTGAGAGTGACAAGTAGCCGCGCTTGTTCAGCTTCGCGTAATTTCAATGCGTCTGAAGCACGCCAGCCACTTCTGACCGAGATTTCGTTCGACCTTCTTACCTTCTTCTGTACTGCTGTATACCGCATCGAGAATTGGGCCCTTGCCCTCAGCACGTAATGTAGCCTCATCAACGCCTTCGAAGAGGGGAAAGTCCTCGAGGTGTGACTTCATCCAAAGGTGTAAATCTTGAACGTCAGTGATGGTGTAAACTATCCCTCCTGGTCGGAGGGCGTAAGCATATTCGGCGAGAAGTGTGGGTGAGATAATGCGGGCTTTGTATTTTCTTGCCTTAAAATGAGGGTCGGGGAAGAGGAAAAAGAGGGCAGATAACGAGTTTTTGGGAAAGTAGTTTGGGAAGAACTTCATGGCGTTTGCGCGGACGATGGACACATTTTGATAGGGGGAGGGGGAAGCAACCGCGGTATTTTCGGCAGAAGAATTGGCGACCCGGAGGGCACTGATTCGGTCTCGGACGTACTGAGACACCTGGACACGGATTTCCATGCCTTGGGGTGGCATGCGGTACTCAGTGTTGGATCAGACGGCCAGAAGGCAATGAACTCACCCAGCATGAGGGTATCGGGGAAAAGCGGCGCGAGTGCGATGAGGAGACCACCAAAGCCGCATCCCACATCTGCAAACTCGACCCGTTTGCCTGAGCCTGCAAAAGCGGGGTAGTGCGCATCTAACTGAAAGTCATCCGGCGAGGGAGGATACTCGAGGGAGTGATCAGAGAAAGGGTTGGTGTGTGCACGCTGTCGGTAGTGCTTTTTCTGTTATGGCGAATCAGGTTAAACCTGAGCTCGCATATTGGGTGCAGGTACTCGCCTGTGGCAAGAGCTGTACAGCCTGGGATTGCTGATGCACTTGAGACTGGGCCCCGCCGTTGTCGTTGGCGTCGGAGGACCTCTTTCGCTTTGCCATTCCGCTGGTCGCTTGTCCGCTGTCACACTCTGCGGCTACTATCGGGCAGGCGATCATCACGTGACCTCGCCAACGGAGGATGTTTTTCGTTCAAGTTGAGGTCATTTTTTGCCAATCCACCTTTACCTGCACCACCACCACCTCGACCTCTTCCTCGTCCTTGGACATGGCTGCTCCGGCTCGTGCTTTCTTCTCTTCTGTATGTTCTTGACTACCTGTTTCTGCCGTCTCTGACCCTCTCTTTAGTCCCGCCCGTCCCTCTTTCGGACTGCAGTCCCCTCGGTCCGGTTCTCTTCCACTGCTGCAAAGCAGGCCACCCTAAAAGAGCGCCTTGCAGAGCTCATTCCCAAACAGCAAGAATATGTAGGTGCTCGCGGGTTGCTCACTGTCACCCCTGATTTTCTTATTCCATTTGACTCCAGGTGAAGCAAGTTCGTGCTGAGCACGGTAAAAAGACCTTTGGTCCAGTTCTGGTTGACCAGCTCTATGGGTATGTATTTTTGGCCTTGCCCACTGATTGGATGGGACTCAGACGTTGTTAGCGGCATGCGAGGTCTGCCTGCGCTGATATGGGACGGCTCTGTACTGGATGCTGGTATGTGGAGCACTCACTTCCTATTAATTTCGATTAACGCTTGCTCGTCCTTCATTAGAGGAGGGAATCAGATTCCGTGAAAAGACTATCCCTGAGATCCAAGAGCTTTTACCAAAGGCCCCTGGCGGTTCCGAACCTCTACCCGAAGGTCTCTTTTGGCTCTTGGTCACTGGTGAGATCCCCACCCCGGAGCAGGCCGCCGAACTTTCCAAGGATTGGGCTGCCCGTGCTGCCATTCCAGAGTTCGTCGAGGAGATCCTTGACAGGTGCCCTCCTACTCTGCACCCCATGAGCCAATTCAGTTTGGCTGTCACTGCTGTACGTTTGTCATTTAAATTAATCAAAGCATACACTGAAAAGCACTCTAGCTGAACCACAACTCTGCCTTTGCCAAAGCATATCAAGATGGTGTCTCCAAAAAGGAATACTGGGGCCCAACATTCGAGGATGCTATGGACCTGTGCGTATTGCTGGAGCTCGTTTCGCCAGGCACTCATCGATTACAACAGCATTGCCAAGCTCCCTAATATTGCTGGTCGTATCTATCGTAATGTTTTCGGCAAAGGAAAGCTTCCTTCCATCGATGCATCCAAGGACTATTCACACAATCTTGCCACCCTCCTTGGCTTTGGCGAAAATCCAGCATTCGTTGAGTTGTTGAGGCTCTACATCACCATCCACAGTGACCATGAGGGTGGTAACGTATCCGCCCACACAGGCAAGCTTGTTGGATCCGCCCTCTCTGATCCCTTCCTCGCCTACGCCGCTGCTCTAAATGGTTTGGCTGGTCCCCTTCACGGTCTTGCTAACCAAGAAGTGCTCGTGTGGCTCAGGAAGATGCAAAGCAAGCTTGGAGAGAACCCCACTGATGAAGCCGTTAAGCAGTACATCTGGGATACACTCAAGGCTGGTCAAGTTGTGCCTGGATACGGCCATGCTGTCCTGCGCAAGACAGATCCGCGCTACACTGCCCAACGCGTCTTCGCCCTCAAGCATCTACCCGACGACCCCATGTTCAAGCTTGTTGGTCAAATTTATAACCTTGTTCCAGACATTCTACTCGAGGTAAGTCTCGGATCGCATGGCACGACGTCGAGTTGCTCATTCAGTGATTAGGCTGGCAAGGCCAAGAACCCTTGGCCCAATGTGGATGCTCACTCTGGTGTCTTATTGACCCACTACGGCCTCGACCAGATGCAATTCTACACTGTCCTCTTTGGTGTATCCCGTGCGTTTGGTGTTGCTGCCCAGCTGATCTGGGATCGTGCCCTTGGTGCACCTCTCGAGCGACCCAAGTCCTACTCAACAGCTGCTATTGAGAAGATCTTCAAGGATAAGCAATAGACGAATTTTCTCGTAGCTAGCCTTTGATAGAAACTGCATGTGCCCATGCTTACTCTATGTCGACCGTGTCCCAATGCTGAAAGGGTCTTAATGATGATGGTTTTTACGTTGGATGAAATGTTATGATAAGATGATAAAATTTCCGAGTTGTTTGTGGTTGGTTACCATTCGAATGCACTAGACACTATGTGGCTGTAAACACCGATAAATTCACTCCAGTACTGTCAACGACTCATCTGCAGTTAACTTGTTGACCTCCTGAAATCATGGGTGCGCCCAGGCTTCGTCGTTCGATGTTCATGTCGATGCTGATTCTGCTTCAGCCCCAAAGAAAGCAAAAAAGATCACTTTGAACGAGTTTTTGGGCGATTCCAGTAAGCCTGTTTCTCCTTTACTTGGGGTTAAATCAAACTCTACCACTAGCCTTGGGATCATGGGCGGACGAAATGGATGCTCTTCCTAGTGCTCGTAAGAAATATTTACTCAACTATTGTGCGATTACATTCAGAATCCACGACCCCCCTATACAGCGGCCGCTAGGCTTGATGACGATCAGCCCCGTACGCATGACCGCTTCAATAACAAAAGGGATGACTTTCATTCCAGCCGGCGTGTGTTATGCTCCTTGACACTCGATGTGCCCTCCTAATAGTATTTCGCGTTCTAGCTGAGCGTAACGTCGCACTCCTCAAAGATGATGTTCCTTTGCCCACTCGACCTCCCTACACTGCATTCATCGGAAACATACCCTTTGATCTAATAGAATCAAATCTTGCATCTTTCTTTGCTCCATTGAAGGTCGGTTCCCAACGTGGTACTCTCTTACGCCAGTGGAGCTGAATAATCTGCTCGTATATTCTATCAAGACGAAGTCCATCAAGATCGTTAAAGATAGGGACGACAAGCCCAAGGGTTTTGGCTACGTCGAATTTGAGGATTTGCAAGGTTTGAAGGATGCGCTCGAAAAGACAGGCTCGGTGAGTGATTGTGGTATTAACACCAGATCATCCACTCATCGCCGGTAGACTCTTCTTGGTCGTACCATTCGCGTGAGCGTGGCTGAACCGCGTGAGTCCAACCCTTGACCAATGTCACTTCAGATTTGACGTCATCGTGCATCTCCAGCGAAGGAAAGGCATGCCACCGAAGAGGATACCAAATTCGAAGGCTCCTGGAGAAGGGAAGGCCCGTTACCTGACCTCAAGGACTCCAGTAGAGATCCCCCTCGTCGTCGCTTTGACGCCGCCCCTCATCCACCTGGTGCATCTGACGAAAAGGACGATTGGAGATCCAATAGACCCGCTCGTTCATCCCTCCCAGATCCCGAACCAGCGCCTTATAGAAAGAGAAATCCTGGGTTCCCGCCGCAAGAGACATCTGCCGCAGACAGAGAAGAAGTCTGGTCCATTGGCAGCAAATTCAAGCCCAGTGGTTCTGAAGAGGCTCCTGGACCTCGTTTCGGCTCAATTCGATCAAGGCATGAACACCCAAAAACAGAGTCAGACGAAGGAGATTGGAGGGCGCGAAAACGTATGTGCCATACGCTGTAACTTTCTCTGGGGAAGGCATCGTATTTAATCCATTCATAGCTGGTAACTCGACTCCACCAACTCCCCAGGTTGCTCGCCGTAAGTTAGACCTACTACCTAGATCTGGGAACGGGTCTGCGACACCAAGTCCCCTCTCCTCCCCCAAAATGGGACCATCACCGACTACTGCAACCAAAACTAGCCCTTTCGGAGCAGCAAGGTATACTTACTCCAAATGTTTTTTTTGGTGCTAACTGAAACCTCGATTCTCTACAGGCCAGTTGATGTCACTCAGCGAGAAAAAGAGGTGCTCGATAAGATTGAACGGGAACGCGAGGCCGTTAAAGACAAGTTGGCTATGTCGCGTACAAATTCACGGAGTGGAACCGAACGTCCACCCCACCGGGCGCGCACTCCTCCACCCTCTAATTCTGCCACTTCTACACCAAGCTCACCGAGGCCACACCAGTCAAAGGCAATTCCCGCCAACTTGGCGGCCAACGTTCGCCCCTCCGTCAGCTTCGCTAGTGCCGCGTCAAAGGCAGCCGATAAGGGTGGCGCCGGGTTAGATGGTCAGAATAAGGCTTCGAATGATATCACGGAACAAGGTGCAGAAATTTCAGCCTAAGTGATTGCTATTAACAATTGCTATACAAAAGAGATGCTATCATCTTGTTAGGTAGTAGTATCTGGACGCTATGAATGTCGTCTATTGCTCAACTCTGGATCAACATATTTCATCATGCCACGACCTGACTAGGGGGTGAGGATGGGGGGTTGCTTTGTAGACCAATTCAACGAACCTTTAAATCTGACTCCATTATTCTTGTTGGTCCCGCTGTTGGAGTCAGCCTCGTAACGGTGCTTGAGTCGCTCAAGCTCCTTTAGCTTGGCTTGTTCTATGCGTTCCTTCTCCTCGCGTTCCAGCCTGGCGTCATATTCCTCCTCCGTCTCTTCGCGAGCGGGTGCTTGCGTGATTGAGGCAGGGGGAGAGGAGGAGCGCGCTGGGGAGCGTTGCTTCCTATGTTTCTTGGATTTGTGTTTGCGCTCTGCGTGGTCCGACTCGACACTAGCTGAGCGTTTTCGATGTTTGCTTTTCGGCAGCTTTGCTTCACTGGATTCCTTATCTATTACTTGATCCCGACCTAAGCGTGAGACGCGTAGTCAATGAAATGTAGGAAACACGATAAGGATCTTGAGTAGTGTAAACGCACCGGCTGGTTGGACTGGTTTTCGGAGTTCTAGTTCACCAGAATTCGAGATCACAACAGGGACTGTTGGCCGATCTTTCTCGTCAACAGGTACCTCAGCTATCCTTTCAACGATTTCTGCATATCCCCGAATGACCCTACCAAAGACAACGTGCTTTCCTATTAGAATAGCTTCTATTTGAGCAAGAGCTCCACAGTACTCGTAACAAGCGACTGACCTTACCATTCAGGTGTGGGCAAGGCCTCAGTGTGATGAAAAACTGGGAACCATTGGTATTGGGTCCTTTATTCGCCATGCATAAGAGAGCCTCCGAATCAAGTGGTCTTGTGAGGTCTTCATCAGCAAACATGCCACCAAATATAGATTCTCCACCACTGCCATTGCGCTTGGTGAAATCTACCAAACTCGACCATGAGTACCACAGATGGAAGAAAGTTGCAGGTGACATACCCCCGCCCTGAATCATGAAGTCCTTGATGGATCGGTGAATGATACTGTTTTTGTAGTATAACGGGTTTCCAGACGGGGAAAGACCTTTTTCGCCTGTGCACAGCGCCCGGAAACTGACGAAAATGATCAACAAGTGGTTGTAGATGAGATTTTTGGTGATGAAAAAAGGAAGCTGGAAACCGCACTTTTCGCAAGTTCTGGGCGCGGTGTCACTAAAAAGCTCGAAAATCACCCTAGACGGAGAAAGATTGGCTCATTGAACCACAAGGAGCAAGGATAAGGGAAACGTACCTCCCAATGGGCCCGCCGTTGAGGGAAAAGTCGAAAAATACTCTTGGTCGAACCATCTGGGATGTGGCGGTTTGTTGCTGTGTTCATCATCGACCCGCTTAGCCTTGAGGCTTATATATGATGACATCCACTCCGAGCCTCTACCACGCGCTCTCACGGCATCTCCTCCACACTCCCTCTGCATCGCTCATCCTCGGCGCTCCCCTCTCCTTCTCATTTGTCTTTACATTTCTGTTGCTTCCGACCTGGTCCTTGTCAGCTATGCGAAATTACAACATCGTGATACTGGGAGGTAAGCCAGCAGGCGCCCCACATGCATCCCCATGACCCGACCCTCATTTGCCAACTCTTTGTCTAGCCGGAGGAGTGGGCAAGTCAGCATTAACAGGTATCGAACAGTGTATAAACTGCGCTGGGTTGCAACACTTATTCTGCACCAGTCCGATTTATTCGCAATGTCTTTCTTGAGGACTACAACCCAACAATCGAAGGTGCGTCCTTCCATGATCTCATTCACTTGTACACCGACTATGTCACAGAGGAGTACCGTCGTAATATAACGCTGGATGGTGAAACGTCGTCTGTATGTTCCTGTCGTCGCCAGATTCGGCTGAGGTTTCATATTCGCTCTAGTTGGAAATAATGGATACTGCCGGGGCAGAGCAATTCATGTCTCTCAACGAGGTGTACATCAAGGTCAGCACGCAATTTAATCTTGCGCTACTTATTCAATTTATTGTGTAGGCCGGTCACGGATTCATATTGGTATTCAGGTATGGCCCACTATATGGGGATGGCGCACGACACTGGAAATACGCTCTGCCATAGCTTGACACAGGAAGCAAGCTTGAAGGAGCTAGAAAACCTTCGCCAACAGATATTTCGAATAAAGGGCACTGAGAAGGTGAGGCTGGCATATTTTCTCGGTCGGTGGTGCCCATTTACCCGTTGGCAGGGTATTCCTATCGTTGTGGTAGGAACTAAACTGGACCTTGTGAATGAACGCGAAGTGCAGCGGGAGGCCATACAACCACTGGCTGCCCGATGGGGACTTCCGTTTTACGAGACTTCTGCAAAGCGCGACTGGCACGTTAATGATGTCTTCGAAGACTTACTCCGACAAATGAGGACGCAGAACCCAAAGGGCTCACCCCGCAAGGGGCGGAGTCGAGGCAGGGGTGGCGGATGTGTGGTGATGTAACATCGTCGGAACCTTGTATTGGTCGCCGCTTTACGTTTCCGCTGTGCTAGTTATGCTATTTCACAAGATACCTGGTCCACCTTCTCGCTACAGATACCCAGCTCTCCACCGTACCCTAGAAGTGCTTTCGAGTTCAGTTGTAGAGCATTTATCACAGTACTAATAGGCATTGGTCATGATGTATTTATCCTTGTTTGGTTACCTACAAAGCACGAAAAATTCTTTCTTGGCCTGCTTGCTTTCTTTCATCAACACTACACATCCTCATAATGGTAAGTTTGTTGTTCGCACTGTCCTATCCCCACCATCCTCAAGTGTTCGCAGAGCTACAACGGGCACCATGGATCCGGATACGGAAGCTACGGCAGTGGAGGCGGCGGTGGATGGGGAGGCCACAATGATGATCGCATGTCAGGTTTGGGCGGTGGGCTGCGGGCAGTCGACTGGTCTCACACAAAACTGGAGCGCTTTGAGAAAAATTTCTATGTTGAAGACAAACGTGTTGCTGCTCGGAGTGAGAGGGAGATAGAGGAGTTCAGAAGAGCAAAGGAAATCAAGGTTCGTCGTCTAAACCTCGGTGCTGCTATACCAGCATGACCGCATAACTAGGTGCAAGGGCGTGGTGTCCCTCGTCCCATCACTTCGTTCGATGAGGCTGGTTTCCCTGAATACTTGATGTCAACCATTCGAGCACAGGGATTTACAAACCCGACGCCCATTCAATGTCAGGCATGGCCAATGGCACTGAGCGGTCGTGACGTTGTAGCTATTGCCCAAACTGGAAGCGGAAAAACGATCTCATTCGCTTTGCCTGCCATGCTGCACATCAACGCGTAGGGTAACTTTCGACCGTTTCTATTATTACTGCTGACTTTGCAATTAGGCAACCATTACTAGCACCGGGTGATGGCCCTATCGCCCTCGTCCTTGCTCCAACCCGGGAACTGGCTGTTCAAATTCAGCAGGAATGCACCAAGTTTGGGTAGGTAAATGCGCCCAATTACAAGCTCTGACTGACACAATCTAGCGCTAATTCCCGTATCCGCAATACTGCAATATATGGAGGTGCTCCAAAAGGACCCCAAATCCGTGACCTGCAGCGAGGAGTCGAGATTGTCATCGCAACCCCAGGTCGATTGATTGACATGCTTGAAACCCACAAAACCAATTTGCGCCGTGTTACTTACCTCGTCATGGATGAAGCTGATCGGATGCTTGACATGGGTTTCGAACCGCAAATTCGCAAGATTGTTGGCCAGATTCGTCCAGACCGCCAAACTCTGATGTTCAGTGCTACATGGCCGAAGGACGTACAGAAGCTTGCTAATGTATGTCTCGTTCTAATCCCCCCTCTGTGGTTGTTTCCGAAAACTGAGGACTGGTGTAGGATTTCTTGAAAGATTTTATTCAGGTCAACATCGGGTCGATGGAGCTGACTGCAAATCACAATATACAGCAAATCGTGGAGATCTGTAGCGAATTCGAAAAGAGAGCAAAATTAATCAAGCACTTGGACCAAATAAGCCAGGAAAACGCAAAGGTTTTGATTTTCGTTGCGACAAAACGTGTGGCGGATGACATCACAAAGCACCTACGACAAGATGGATGGCCAGCACTTGCTATTCACGGCGATAAGGAACAGTGAGTATAGTCGAAGCTTCCTGCCCAATTGCTGACCATGACATACCTTCAAATAGGCGAGAGCGTGATTGGGTGCTTGGGGAATTCAAGGCAGGCCGTTCTCCCATTCTAATTGCCACGGACGTTGCGTCTCGTGGGCTTGGTACGTTATATCTTTTCTCGCAAGCGCTTCGGCATGCTGTCGTCGCACATGTCGATCCAACATCCGTAGGCGGTTTAGCGGAGGGGCGGTCAAGTCTAGCACGGATACGGCCTCGTCTCGCGTCGGAGTTCTTGTTCTGACAGGAGGCGGGAACCTTCCTTGGAATACGTTGCTGGATGTTTGGATACTCGTGCTTCTTGTGTGGGAAGCGCTTGAACCACCTTAGCGATCATATTAATTGATGTTGCGTATCATATTTCTTGACATCTCTCGTGCATTCTCCCTTGACCCTGCACTTGCATGCCGTGTCTTGCAGATGTCAAGGATGTGGGATATGTTATTGTGGGTTTTGTTTTTTTTTTTTTTTTTGGCTATCCTTCTTACTTACGGGTCATCTAGAATTATGACTTCCCCAATAACTGCGAGGACTACATTCATCGCATCGGTCGTACAGGAGTAGGTCATCGGCTCAATGTTTCAATTCGATACTGAATTTCCCCACTTCATAGCGAGCCGGGATGAAGGGTATCTCTTACACCTATTTCACGACTGACAATGCAAAGTCTGCACGCGATTTGATCTCTATCCTCAGAGAGGCCAAGGCGACCGTTCCCCCTCAACTAGAAGAGATGGGCATGTATGGTGGGGGTGGCGGAGGACGTAGTGAGTCTCTTGGTGTTTGTTCGCTCTCCTGTATGCTGACCCTTTTAGGTCGATATGGTGGTGGCGGAAATAACCGAGGTCGCGGAGGAGGTGGTGGAAGATACGGTGGGGGAGGGGGGTTATCATGACTATGGGCGTGGAGATAGATGGTAATTTCTCGAACAATACTCGATGGATTCGCAAATCATGTTCCTCGCAGACAGCCTTGGATGAAATGGTAGAATTCTAGAGGACGTTCCTTTTGTCAGCATATCGTATTTACCTAATCCACTTCACATTCTTTCCTTTATCAATGTCTTTGATAGTCAAGGATATTATAACTGTTGGTGGCCTCCCAGTCCACATCCACCGGCTCTCTAATTCAACTTGGAAAACTCGGCCAGTGGCCGTCTTGTTTCTGTTACATGGCCGCTTGGGATCAGCAGCGGAGAATGAGCCCATTGCCCATTCTGTCCTAGCATCGGTGCATAAGCAGAATACGAGCAAAGACCTGTACGTTGTAACACTGGCAAGTATCTTTATCCACCCAGTTTCGTTCAAGCAACGTGAGCGTCATCACACTAGGATCATCGTAATCATGGACATAGACTTGTTGATGCAACAGCCAACAATGCCTGGTCGGCGAAACCAGAACAGAATAATGAACGCCATGCGTAAGCATAACTAAATTGTTGCTACTGACGCGGCGCTGAAATGAGGGTGGTCTGCTAGGTTGGACATGTACGCTATCCAGAGTAAGCCTGGCCAGCATTACCTTGTGGCATTAATGACATGCTTATTGAATAGCGGGAACTGCGCGAGATATCTCGTTCCTAATCGACTTTCTTCCATCCTACTTATTTCCAATGGGTGAGACGACAATAACAGATTGGGGCGTAGTAGGTATCAGTTTAGGTGGGCATTCTACCTGGATGGCACTTGCCCAAGGTGCGGCGGGACGTATCAAGCCATGTCCTTGACTCATTGAAACTGCCAGATGCCAGAATCAGGATCGGCATCCCAATTATAGGTTGTCCAGATTATTTGACACTAATTGGACAGAGGGCGAGGAGGGCGTCGTTGGATGCGGGACCTCCGTACCTACCCAACGACCTTTTGGAATTTATCAAGCGATCTGACCCGGCATCAACGCCTTATTCCGCACTGGATTCCACGAATCCATTCTTTGGGAAAAATATTTTGGTCCTATCAGGGGGGGCGGACAAATTAGTCCCTTGGGATGCGAGTGAGGAATTCGTGACCAAGCTGGAAGTAGGACCACGGGGGAGAAAGGTAGTGCGTCTATACGAAGGGATAGGGCATAAGTGCACGGAGGAAATGGTGGAGGAGGTGGCATGGTTCGTCAGAGAAGTTATGTTGTAGAAATTACGTAATAAAGGGACTCAGGGTGTGGGACGTGCCCAACGTTGTGTTCGACGACCTCGCTCACGTCTTTGACGACCGCTTTACTGTATATTTATCGTGGCACCTCAGCACAGGAGTTCGCTGTGTTGCAGAAGAATTGATCATCCAGCGCACTCGTTTCATCGGCGGTGGTTTGCAACTGCACTTGTGATTCCTTCACGCTGGTCGCCGACTGTTCATACATACAGTACCTGAATTGGGTCTCAGCCAATGCCTCGTCGCTCTTCCACCCGCCCCACCCAACTCATAGACGCTGCAACCGACTCCCCTGCTTCAACTCCCTTGCTCCCTTCTCCCCACCACCAACACATTGCCACCCTTAGGACCAACTGGAAATGGGCCGCTTTCAGTCAATTCTTCATCACCTTCGCTCCAGTTATCGCAAACCCTGACATCACCATCTTGGTACGTCCAACAAATCTCCTTTCCATCCCGTCCTTCTGCCCTAATCCTTCTCTGCTACTTCCAGGACGTTGAAAATGATCTCGTCCAGGAAACTAGCAAAGTCCTTCCCCGTATAATGCAAAGACTCTTGTATACGTTGACGTACGATCGTAAGATTTCGTAAGTATACCAGTGGGCATAGCTGCAATTCCTTGTGTTAATACTGTTTGTAGTCTCGACACCTGGCAGAATGCCCTGCGCAAGCAGTACAGCAAACGCGATCCCGCTGCTAACCCAATTGGCCCTGAGAGTGCACCGCCTATCGACGCCAGTCCTTCGCCAGGCGCCCCAGGCGAAGGTGAGGAGGGTGATAGTGACAAGGAGGTGCTCGGTGATGAGGATGCCTTGGTGGTTGCCGAGTCAGTAAGTGACAAGGAGAGAGAGGTGGACATGGGCTTTCTATCAACACGCCGGGATTCAGACGATGCAGGGGAGCCTTCCAAAGAGCAAGGTGCTCAGCCCAGTGCTTCGCAAGGTCTCACTAAGCCACCACTTGTCTCGGAGAGCAAAGATTGGAACAGCCTACCAATGCTTGCTAAACTTGACTCCTTACACGTCCTGACGGAGTGGCAGTTCCAGAATGTAACAAGGCTACGTCAGATAATGAAATGTGACGATGAAGAGGCGTGTCTCTGGGTGTGTCTTCCTGTCCTACTCTGGCTTTCATAGTGCTCATTACTCTCAGAGAGTGGAACCCGTAGGCTATGACGCAAAGCGTAATGCCTACTGGCATATAGGCAGTGTGTATTTCACGTTCATTAACACCCTTCTTCTAAATAGCTTATTTCTGCAGACCAACTTTGGATCCAACGGGTACCACTTCGTCCACCAAAAACCCTCAAACGGAAAAGGCTCACCAAGTCGTCGGGCTCACCAATCAAAATCAAGGAACTGCCTGTTAAGCGCCTTCGACTGATAGAGCAGCGGCGAAGGAGTGTCCCTTCTGAAAATAACACATCACCGGCTGGTCGAACCCAGCGAGCTGCAAAAGCTCGGGCCAATATGAAACTAGATGCACAGGCAAAGGAGTTGGAGGAACTTACTAGACAGGCTAGGCAGGAAACAAGAAAGTTTTCTCAAGGACTTCGCAAGAGTGGAGTAAACGTGGTCCCTCCGAGGCCAGTGGGAACACGAATGAGTGCTCGCTTGCGGGGCTTGCAGGAAGATGAAGAGTGGCAGCCTGTTCCTGAGGAATGGCTTAAGCCCTTACGATCAAAGAAGGTCAGCAATACTCCGAAAAAGCCCGCCAAAACAGGCCTCGAGACGGATGTAGAGAGCATTAGTGATCTTACAGAGCTGAGTGAAGAGGATCAAGCAGAAGACATTGAACCACTGGTAGCAGATAAAGTAAATGCCTGTGAGACTCACGTGGAAGCACCACAGCCAGAATTTGCTGAGCAGGTCCCCGAGGAAGCCACTGAAGATAAAGAAAATGTAACACCGCCCAACTTTGTTGAGTGGGAGATGGTCAGTGAATCTGTCTCTCAATTAGAGTATGAGTTAAGCATTTCCTCTAAGGTTTGTGTGACTATTCAAGAGTGGGAAGAATTTCCACAGCAATTCAAGAATGCGACACACTACGCGGAGAAGGCGCTGTACAAGTATCTCACTACATACGCCGTACCTACCATCATAGAGGAACTCCGTGTAAGTGTGACCTGTTAGAGCATTTAGGGCACAATGCTCATATATTATAGGAACAAGAGCGGAAGCGGCAGCAAGAAGAGGCTATCACTAATCGAAAACGTTCCTCTCGTCTTGCTATCAAGGAAATACAAAGAGAAGAGGCCAGAGCGGCTGCTAGGAGAAGGGCAGAGGAAGAGGAGCAGATGAGTCGTACTCGCAGGCTTGAGGCTCGTCAGCAAGAAAGGGAGGCGAAGGAATCGGCTAGGGAACTCCGTCGTCGAGAACGCGAAGCAAGAGAGGCTTCTCGTCAAGCTAGGTACCCTATTTCCTATCTGTTCCCTGCGTTTGTTAATGGGAATCCAGTGCCCCAGAGACAACGCAATCATCGAGTAAAGCCCCAACACCGGAGAAAGAGCAACCTCCGAAAACTTCGACGAGAGGAAACGCTATCAAGAGCGCCTCTGGTGTTTCTCGTGCCCTTGCGGGTGATGATTGGATACTGGATTGTGAAATATGTCATCGAAGAGGTGTCAACTTGGTAAGTGTATTACAATGTGGTGGTGTAACATGCTAATGATGGTTTTAGGATGACGGTTTACCCATGATGTCCTGTGGCGCGTGCGCGAAATGGCAACACATAGCTTGTCATGACAAGGAAGACCTCCGAGCGGGACACCCAAAGCGGAATTGGGATAAAGTAGACTTTTTGTGTCAACAATGCCGTTTGATGAAAGACTCGGGCCAGTATACTGCTCGCAGAGACAGTCATTCTCCCGTGGTACGGTCTCAGCCTGAGTTCCGGGGGAAAGAGCAATTCAGGATGGGTGATGGGTCGCTGCCACATGAGCAGTCAGCGAACGGGACGAATCATTATTACTATCAGCACTCCACCTCTCAGCGTGAAGCAACCGTACCTTATTCATACCCCCCTCACACACAGCCATCCACTATTTCGTTCAGTCATTACCAGCCCCATCACCATGCTTTCAGGCAATCGCCAACGACTACAACTCCTGTATACCTTTATCCCACGCCTCCAAACCCAAATAATGGCGCGCAAATCTCACATCAATATCAAGTGAGTAACCAATGAATAAATGAAATTCGTATGCAGTTAATGGGCATTCACCCATACAGCAGGCCAATCACTACCACAGATGGGACCATTCAACCCAAAGCAGCTTTAATTCCCTATACAATACGAGTGCTGCGCGCTCTAGTGTCAATCCCTCTCCAGAGGTTGGCTATGCAACTTCCTCCAACCAGCCGCACTGGCAACCACAGCCTCAGGTGCATGGTCAGCCCTCCCAGGAGCGGTACCCGCAGGTGCAATACAGCTATCACCGGACAGTGTAGATTGCGTAGGTAATGTCTGTAGTGAATGGAAGCATGTAGTAATTCATCGTATTCTCTCGAACATTTTGAATGCGGGGGTGTGAAAGGAAAATGGATCATCGTCGTCGACTCCACGTTCCCTTTTTTGTACATCAGACCTCATGTAGTTTCGCACCAAATATTGTGACACCCACTCTGTTGGACCTAGGATGCGTAAGCCGCGAACATGGGTGTCTTTACCACTCATATGATTCGCCGCAATGATAATCTGAATCATGTAGGCGCATATGGGGTTACTGGGACCCTCAGGACGATATGCTCCTCTCAACTGGTTGTCACGTACCACCCATCGCCTTCGTCATTCGGTTCTGATGATATATCGAAGGTAATCCATCCATTAGGCTTCTCCAGATTTACGACTCGGATATCCTGGAGGTCGCTTAGACCAGTTCCTGCGCGTATGGCGAGTGTCGATGGTGTATAAGAGTCGTCCTGAGGGAAAGAGAGAAAAATGCTGATTTTCTGGTAGATTTAAGGCTAGTGTGGCTAAATTCATAGTATTTGGCACATTGACGAACTTGGATTGCAACCTTTCGTGGAAATTCAATCGTGATGAAATGCGGTTGTGGGCCGTCAGAGCTGTGGTTTTTAAGCGGTCAGTGCAACCCCCATTAAAGCATACACACTGCCAAAAGGTATCCGGATCCCCGTCTTGTAAACATTCTGCCCCGAAACCAAACTTGTAGGAGGAGACAGACCACTTGGCATGGTTCGATACATCTGGCCATGGGAGAACTGGAGGAGGGCCGGCTGCTGGATGGGCTTCAATGACATTCGAAGGGTATTTGGGGAAACAACATACGAGAGGTAATGAAAAGTGTGTTATCTTCTGGCATCGTATCCACCTCCACCATTACTTTAAGTGTTGTGGTGGAGTGTTATTACTGATGTACACTGGCCCGCAAAAGTATTGCACCACTTCGTTACATCATTTTTTCTCACACTCAGCCATCCTCTCTAACCATGATATATTGTTGTCATTGATACACTACCTGTGTACTGTAATACCATGCATATATATTGGATCCTACTCTATTCTAAGATTTTTGAGAAATTTTTTAAGCAAATTTGGTGGTGCAATTCTTTTGCTGTTATATTACACATAGAAAAACACAACAATATCTTGACACAGAACAAACCTATAGACTACTAAACTAGTACCTAATGAAGCCACCCTTGACACCTACTAACATAGATACATGACAAGTCATACTGTCATACAGGCCTTGTATATAAGGCAAATCCAATGCAAGCCATTTCTCTTGAATTGCAATCCATAATTCATCCAAGTTGCTGGAAGGTGGGTTCCTAGAGTGTACCTTCCTATCCAACTGACTCCAAGCATTCTCTATAGGGTTCATATCAGGAGAACTAGAAGCCCAGTCAAGAATATCAATTGCATGATCATCAAGCCAGATGTTGGTTTGATGGGAAGTGTGCTTGAAATCCAAGTCATGCTGGAAAAACACCTCAGCTGAGGTGGTCCTATAGTTATGTAGAGTGGGAAGAAGGGATTCCTGTAGAATTTGGCAGTACTTGGTAGAATCCATGGTCCCAGTAATCCAATGAAGCCTTCCAACCCCATTTCCTGTAATACATCCCCATACCATAAATACTTCCACCACCATGCTTCTTTTTTTCTCTACATCCTTGTCACATATTGCATCTCCTGGCCTCCTCCAACTATAACAACACCCATCTGATCCATATAAATTGAATTTCTTCTCATCTAAAATACCACTTTTTGCCAATCCTCTAATTTCCAGTCCATGAACTGTTTTCCCCATTCCAACTAATGAATTTTGTAAATATCTGTCAAATATGGCTTCTTGACCCTTGTATAAGCCTGATAGCCAGCTTCATGAAGTCTGCGGCACAGGGTATCAGGGCCAACTTCAGGGAAATAGTTGTGCTGCAGGTCTGTAGCATCATGAGCACAGCCATTTGCAATGAGATGGATAGCCCGGTGGGTAGCAGCATTATTCATTTTTCGTGGGCAGCCAGTCTTGTGTTTGATTGTATGGTAGCCATGGCTTTTGCAGCTGCAGGTATAAATCCAGGAGACTGTAGAATGATGGATACTAGTAACAGCAGCCACCCTTCAGTTTGAATAATCCAGCCTTTTGAGCTGAGCAATCCTGACCTTTTTGGTAGGTATAGTGTAGGCCATGGTAGTGTGGTGGTATGATGAAGACAAGCTTGCCACAGATAATCTGCTTGATCAGTTCTGATATAGTTCTCAAGGCCAGTGTGACACTTGTGACAACATTGCCAGCAAAAGAATTGCACCACGAAAATTCAATGAAAAATATATATCAATTTGAATTCTACCCAGATGGATACAAAGTGTATACTATACTGTACTACTGAGTTGGAATGTACATGGTATCATTGCCATGAGAGACAATGCTGATGAAGCAAAGAGAATTTTTGATTGCACCACATGGTGCATCACTTTTGCAGGCCAGTGTAAACTGAGTAAGTGACATCCACATCTTTTTGATTAGCTAATTCAGATTTTTTGTTTTGGTGTGATGTGCAGTGACACAGCATGACACAACAATTACTCCGAGGGCTAGCTGGTTTTTGGTGGTGGAAAACTATGAATTACAATAAAAAGTTTCCCACAGGTGGAAATGAAATATAAAACTTATCATTTCCAATATCCTAAAATATAATTAAAACTAAAAAATTTGGTTAAGTATTGTGTGACTGGAAATAAGTTTTTTTTGAATAGTTTTTGTGAACAGAAAACAATAAATTTGAGTAAGACAGAAAGGAAAATTTTCATAGGACTGAAAAAAAAAAAGAAATTTTTGAATTTTCACTCACATTTTTAAGTTTGAGCATATTTGAATACTCTTAAGAATGACCAGTGTATGGAGAGAAACAGGCATAGAAATAGTTACCACATCACTAGTGCACACTCAGCTGCCAGAGAAATGATAATAAGTGCAAGAATGAATTAAGTCAATGAATTCAAATGCAATATCCTAAGGGCCAATGATTTACTGTTGGATATCTAAATAGTAAACATATTCACTGCCTGCATGAAATGGATGCCTTTGCTTCTATACCAAGTTAGTCCTAGAAGGCATGAGTGGGTGGAGATAGTTACAATGCATGAACTCACCTGTAACAAGGATACTATCACCTTGAGATATTGCTTCTTCCATATCATTGTGAACTGAGCATAATGAAAACATATTGATGATGCTGGCACAAGAACAGGTTTGTCATAGGAATCTGCCTATAGACTGGTTTGAAGTGCAGAATAGTCAGTGTGGATATGAGCAGGAATGCATGGACAAACAAGTAGAAGTGTGACAATATCCTCATCCTGGTATTGCAGGATGTGTTCAATTTTGCCTGGGATAATGGATCCATCATTGTTTCTGTAAAATATGCCCAAATTTCCCTTATGTTTGGCCACTGTAAAGTAAGTTTATTTGTTCATGATTAGGTAGGTGAGTTTCTTGATGTGGCTTGGTATTTTATGTCTTGCATCTAGAAAAATATTTGCAAGGTTGTTTGAGAGGGGTTTAGTTCCTTTTAAGCCAATGCCACATAGCCCACAATTGCCTTTCACCTCCTTATCTTCATTTTTGCTTTTACCTTCATCATCCATTTCTTCATCTTCATTGTCCTGTTTTTTGCTACTGTGCAATACAAAAAGATCAAGAGGATCAACTCTGGCTGGATTATGTATATCTATATTAAGCAGTAGCTAAAATATGCCTCTGCACAAGTGAAGAGGTTCAAGACAATCTAGTTGCTTTAGCATTGAGTGGATATACAAAGCATGAGTATAGTTATGGAATATGGTCCCTTCTATTCATCCTAATCAATTTAAGTGTCAGTAATGCCTTGAACTTAGGAGAGTAGGCCATGGCTGGCATCTGGCAGGTCCAAGTCCTAATAGAATTCAATCTTAACAAAAAAAAACTGGACTCAGACCTGCCAGGTGCCAGCTATGGCCTACTCTAAGTTTTATTGAATTAATTTTTGAATAAAATAGGTGGATATATATTGTTATGATACTTTGTGTTAATAATGTTTATAATATTGATAAGATTTATAATTTTGGCAGTTCTGAACTCAAGATGTATTTGACTACATTGACAATATTTAAGATTTTAGCTAACAACATTGATAATCATTGATGATTATTAATGATAATTCACATGTAACATAGGCCCAGCCAGATTTTTGTTTGATAAAGCCTATCATAGATTTTTTTGATTTTTAATAGTGTCATGCATATTCATAGTGGGATCAAATAAGATATACTTTCAATGATTATAGAAGATATAGCTCCTATACTCTACATGTACACATACACTACAATCACCTTGTATTCTATAGTCTATAGTTCTAACAACTCTTTATAAGTCTATAGATATTGACAATAATGTGAACTACATTTGAAAACTGCTAGAAATATTGGTCTCATACTTTAGAGGTATACTGTATACATATAATGGGTAATTTATATACCTTATACTTAACAAATTCATAAGGGTTATATAAGGTTATTCAAGATTTTGTATTTTCTATACCAAAAAGTTGCATTGCATTTGCAAACCGTGAGAGATATTAACACCGCACTTTGCATATGCATTCTATACATAAGGTGCAATATTTCCCTCCCTTATATCTAAGAAATATATAATAAACCTATAGAGATATTTACCATTTTGTGTTTTTCCCATTAAAGAATTGCATTGCATTCAATAACTGTGGAGCACACATTAAAACTTAGAATAGTGGGCCATGGCAAAGCCTGGCATGTCCAAGTCTGGGGTTTTTTTGATACAAAATATATAGTGCTCAAGCCTTAAGAACTTCTTGAAGGGTCTTGAAGAGGTATTGAGAATATCAGAAAGTTGAAAATATTAAAAACACAGAAAACCAAAAGGCAGCTCAGAGTAATCAATAGACCCCCATTTAGATTCAGATATTAAATTAGAAAATGCATATATATTATATTGATATCATGCAATATATTACAGTAAACTACTGTAGTGATAAATCTATATTAACAATTGATGCTTGAATTATAAAATGTCCAAAAGTGCTGAAGTAGCTTGTTTAAAATTAATTGGAGCAATAATTGGTAATAACTGAAACAATAGTCCATTATCATTTTGAAAATTTAGCTAATAACTTATTATCAGCTTTCCATATGCCAGTCAACAATGGAGGTTCTGAGTCCTCACTACATTCTGGACTTGGTCTTTTCAGGACCAGAAAAGCTGTGCCTGAAATTGGTGCCTGGTGGTAACTTCTGAGCTTGGGCACTTAATCTTTGGCCTCAGAACTTTCAGTGCTTATTTTCTGATTTGGTGGTAACTTCCAA
>KB722738.1:1786394-1803043 GCA_000349905.1 Volvariella volvacea V23 | reverse complement strand
AACCAATACTCTCATTGATAGTTGTGTAAAAGCTGACATAGTAGCACTCTTGCCTATCTGACTTCTACCATACCACCTCTTTCCTTTTCTTATCTCAAACACAAGCTCTTTTGGAGCATCTGACATTGAGCCTTTGAGAGAGATAAGAAATTTTCTATTACTTATCTAATGCTATTCAGCTGCTGAAACACTGATGGCTAGAATTGGATGTTAATGTAGGCTCACTTGTAATGTCATATATTGGTTGAGTTCAATAAGAATTTGCATTACATTTCAAATTTGTGACATATACACAAAAAAATAGAGAATGTTCCTTAGCTTAGCTTTTGGGCATTTAAGATACCTATTTTACTGAACTTATTGATAGTATACTGATTAAATGACCATTGAGTGAGATATTGCATATTTACTATGGCTTTGACTTATACTGGAATAATACTGAGATTGATAGCCAAGGTTAAGTGGACAGAAGTTGCTGCCAAATCAGAAAAAAAGTGCCCAAAGTCCTGAGGTCTGCAGACTAAGTGCACAAGCTTGGAAGTTACCGCCAGGCACCAAAATCAGGCATGGCTTTCCTGGTCCTGAAAAGACCGAGTCCTTACTACGTTCCGGACTCGGAACAATAACAACAATACCCATTAGACAACAAAATAGCTTAATGTATGAAAATAGGTTGAAATACACTGCATACTAGCAGTATGGGATGCACAAGTAACAAGGTAATGAGATGGCACTATGCTTTTGTAATTCATACCAACTTGTGTTATTTTCCTTGTTCTCTTAATACAGCTTATATAGCATATTGCTTTATATTCATTTTTAGTGCATTATGAAATATATGAATTATTGCCTTGGGATTTGTTACAAGGAAAGTTATGAATTGACATTACATTTTGTACTAATTATGTATACAAAGGGCTTACATGTATAGTGTGGTTCATCGAGGTAATATTAAAAATTACGCCTACTGATGCCTGCAATTTTGATACCTTCATCTCGACTTTTTGGCCTGATTTATGTGTGCACGCAGTTTTTGCTGCTTCTCTCTTAACGATGCCTTTCGCTTTCCTTTAACGGAGCCGCTACTGAGGATCATCATCAATGGTTTGTTCTTTGCCTTCTCCCTGTTGGTTGTGCTGCTGCCTGGCTCCTTCTGCTTTCCTCTGGATCCATATTTTTCTCGTCCTTCACGCCCTTTTTGGATAGCCGCTAACCGTTCAGCATAGTCGGCCTTGATTTTCTTGCGTGGCCCCAGGATATCATTATCCGAAAGGAACGTATCGCCAGGAAAATTGCCCCCTGGGTCTTGTGTCTTGCGTTTAGTTGCCTTAGTTGCTGAAGCCATCTCAGACCTCTTGCTAGCTTCAAGGCGAAGTGAATTCAGCAGTGTAAAATCAGCTGGCGTAAGAATCTACCAAATGTTAATACATCAAGCTTACGATCAAAATTTGTTTTCACCTTATTCTGTCCCAGTGTCGATCGTTGGTCTACCCCCTGCTCTATTCTGGGGCTGCGAACCCCCTTTTCGTTCTCGCTCTCACTTTCACTTTCACTTAAGACAAGCTCTTGTTCGTCATCCGAGACATTAATCCACCCCGAACTTTGAGAGCCATCCGAGAGATCTGAATCGATTTCCCACTGCTCCCAAGCTTTATCACTGTCAATGCTATTATTGCTCGCCAAATGCTCTTCTAACAGCTGGAACCTGTGATTAGTCATTCAAAGGTAGGAGCTCTGAACCAAGTTGGTTTACTTACCGCGAGTCCATCTATCCCCACCGATGCCTTTGGACGATGTCCAAAAGGTAAAGGTGTATGAAGGTTGATGCTGGCCTCTTTGCCCTGAATCATGTGTTAGTTCATCCTAACCAGTCCGCCGACTACGTACTCACTCGTTCTCGTTTTTTCAGCAAGACTGGGTTTACCTCACGGTATAGTTGGAGCAGCCCCCGGGCTGCAGACATAACACTCTTATCGCGACTCTTCTTGTATTCGATGAGATCGCCGAGAAGCTCCTCCTCCATCGCCCACGGCTGTCGTCTGCAGATCTCACGAATGGAGTTGATTCCAGCAGCGATGACCTCGGAAGCGACACCGGGATGTACAAACTCCTGAGCCAATTTCTTTATAACAGGAATAAGGGCATCCGGTGGTGTCAAATCGTGTACAGACTGTGCCAACGCAGCAAGTATTGAGGGAATACGTAATTGATGATGGGCAAGGTACTTCAGGATATATGAATAAAAACCCAGGATGCAGAGTTTGTGCAAGCCCATGACTCTACTCAAAAGCTGAAGGAGTAAAACCTTGTGATCGAGTGAGAAGTGCTTGTCGCGTTGATTCAAATTGCTGTACAGTCTCTCTGCAAACGTTTGAGGGTCTTGGAGTAAATCTAATGCGGAGAAATTGGGGAGCGATTGTGACCGCATTTGGCGTTTCTTCAATTCTGGGGAATGAGCTGGGATTCGGTATATCCTAAAACTTGCAGCTTACGGATTTTGTTTTATTCAAGGCTTTTTGCAGCTTTTTGTCTCTGCTGCGGGTTTTCTTGTTAATTTCGTGACGATGTTGCAAGGTGCGTATATCAGCTTGCTGAATAACGTGGAATAAATGGTCAATTTCCTTGGGCGTAAATGGACATACACTCTGTTCGTCTTCAGACTCCTCTTCTTCACCCCCGAGGAAGAAATGGACAGAAGCGCTTTGAACTTTGGGAACGGAATGATAACACCCGAGAGCGATTATGGCTACAGTCTTCGCGTCTGTCCTTTTAAGTCGGCCTTAATCAAGCACAATCTATGCTGGGATTGCGGCAAGCATACCATATACGCTTCTTCCAGAGTTCTTTAGAAATAATTATTGCCCACATTGCCTCATTGCCCGTATGCTTTGAGATATCGGGGGTTGCTGGCAACTTGGCCTTCGCCTTACCCCCCAGGATAGGACCACCCATGCCCTGATCTACCATAGTGAATAACATGGCCTGGACTGCACTTTTTAGTTTATGATTTTTCGTTTGTATATTCGCAGTTCGTATATCGGTGACGATGACGCTTCGTATGTATCCTTGCAGTGTGGAGGAAGCCGCCTTTGGGAGCAAAGGAAATAAGCACTGTAGAAGCCTATTGCGATCCTATGAGAACCAAAGTATGTGAATGACGAATTATTCTTACTCCAAAGACGAGATGACATTCTTATTCCGCAATAGAACGATATTCTGGATTAACGCCTTGCGAAGATCCGAGGAGAGTGCGTGATAATGAGTAAGCAATAAAGAGCAGAGTTTCGACGGGAACTCCTTAGTATCTTCAGGATAACAGGAAGCAACCTAATTCTTGTAAGTACAAAAGAGACAAATTATAGAGGATTATCGTACTTGTGCAAGGAAGGCAACAATTTCGCGAAAGTGCTCAGGTTGTTCGACGGGATTGGATTGAAAAATTTGATAAACGCTTTTAAAGTGGTTCCATTGCTGTAGGAATTCTTCGCGATAGGCTTCTGAGTCACGCTTAATGAGATTCTGAAGTTGCGGGAGATTCGCAGTCAGGAGGACTCCCCGAGGCATGGAGATCGTGAGCAGGCTCAAAGCCAGGTGATGGTTAAGCTATCTAAGCTGATGTAAGCAGGGATGGGTGAGCCAAATCGCTTGGAGTGCGACATTACCGCCATGGCTCGTAGTCGTCGTCGTTCAGCCCCACAAGACTCTCAAGTGCCCCATACCGAGGTCACACAACGCATCGAACAAGGCACGAGCAACGTTGATAGTGACGATAATACCTGCCCTGCATGTTCAACATCGAGTGAAGGGAAAGCACTTGACAAGCAGAACTGGATTCGCTGTGACAACTGCAAGAAGTGGTTTCACTGGGGGTGTGCTGGGAATGGGACAAATGTAGAAATTATAGATCAATGGTGAGAATGCATACTCTGATTGTGAACGACTTACACCCTGAATTCAAGGTTCTGTTCAACATGCCTTGAGGACGATCCAAAACGCACTATCACCTTGAAGCCTCCTACTCGAAAATCCGTCCGCAAGCGAGCGCAGCGTGACTATGCCAGTCTGCATGCTGGCACCACTTCGGACCCCAATCGGTGGTTACACATCCTTGAAGGAAAACGTATTTCACCGGACCCATTCAAAAGAATGCATGGTCAGGACATGCGTCTGCATTGGCTGGAGGAAGATGACAATGCAATGAGAGAACCCGTGATTATTGAACAGCCGGATGGCTTGGATATGTCTATGCCTCCTAGCAATTTCACAGTCAGTGATGTGGTGCAGGTGCTGGGCGAGGATCACCCTGTGGAAGTCATAGGTACACCTACACTGTCCCTTTGTTATAAATCACCTCATAAACCACCCAACATAGATGTGGCCACCCAAGCAGCCTCTCCTAACTGGACCCTTGGAAAATGGGGCCAATATTATTGCGATTCCGCAAGAGATAAAGTCCTCAACGTCATCTCGCTGGAAATATCCGGAACCCCACTTGCGCAGTCAATCATTCCTCCGAGACTGGTACGAGAGTTGGATTGGGTGGAAAGTTATTGGCCCAGCGCAAAAAAAGGGAAAGGCCATGCTTATCCCAAGGTTCAGCTCTATTGCCTTATGGGAGTGGCAACGGCTTGGACAGTGAGTCCAGAGCCGTGTCTCTATGTTATACAACTCTAACTACCTTTCACAGGACTGGCATGTTGATTTTGCAGGTTCTTCTGTCTATTACCACATCCTACGAGGTTCAAAGGTATTTCCATTTTCTACGGGGCTGCCTCATGATGACTTCACAGTGTAGGTATTTTACTTCATCCGTCCATCTAGGGCCAATCTAGCTGCATACGAGCGATGGTCTGGGACAGAACTTCAAACCCATGTCTGGCTGGGTGATATGGCAGACGAGGTTTATAAAGTTGAGCTTAAGGCAGGGAACACTATGATCATTCCGAGTGGATGGATACATGCAGTAGTAAGTGGATTCACTCACTATCAATAAGCATTGACCAGTGATAAATTATTCAGTATACCCCCGAAGATACATTGGTATTTGGAGGGAATTTTTTGCATTCATACGATGTTGCTACCCGTAAGTCTGTTCAAACCCTTTGACATCGGACGACACTGCGTGACTCTATCGCATCCAGAGTTGAGAGTTTGTGAGATTGAGAATGCCACGCATGTGCCCCGGAAATTCAGATTCCCCTTGTTTACAAAGTGAGTACCTGCATTCAAAGTACATGGCTCATGGGCATGACTCATAAATCATCTCAATAGGCTATGTTGGTATGTAGGGGAACAGCTCTTACGTGAGATCAAAAACACATCGTCATTTTCCTCCCGTGTTCTCTGTTCGATCGCTGCGCTTGCAGAATACCTCGTTTCTGAAGTCCGCATTCTTGAACGAGGATCGGATACGAGAAAAAAAGAAGTAAAGGAAAACATACCTCACGACAAAGTTAAAGATCCTTCGGCCTTAGCAAGAGAGCTGCGCTGGAGAGTCAAAATAGCCATGGGTAACTACAGCGACGAGGATGATACTGAGGGTTGGCGACAAGCCAGCCGGCGGAGCAAGCGCAAACGCTCCACATTTGGCAATACGGTTGCTCAAATACCAAGTCCCAAGTTCAGAAATTTCAAACCCAAGTTGTGGGAAAGAGTGGAAGAAACATCAAGCCAAGTGGGGACTCAGATGCGCAAGGCTGATAAGCCAGAGCACGAAAACTGGGCAAATGAATGGGTGCAGAACATAGAGAATGACGCGAGCGATGGGGAGGATGTCAAGTTAGAGCAACGACGGGACATTGTCGTTAAGGTTCGAAGAACGGATGGTGGAGTCGAAAGGCATCGGATTGAGCGAGTTGTGGAGGTCTGGGAATGGCAGTGACGGGAAAGAACATAGGCTGTAGATGTAGACGGAATTGTAGTAGGAGCGAGTAGTCAGGGTGGGGGTCCAATGAGCAGAGTATAACTACCATTTTTGGACTATTCCTGGCACCACTAGGTTGGGCGTGCACCTTGACAATGAACGACGGCAATTTAGCTCAGGATGGCCAGCCATCCCCCCATTCAGCTCGCAGACACGCTATTCAGCAAGACCCACAGCACTGGCAGCCCGCTTTGGGACCGATACTAGACGATAACCTGTATGAGCAGGATCTCAGACCTCCACCCTGTCCGCAATCCTTGTCCCCTGTCGAGCTTTTTGCTGATGTCTTCTTTTTTATTCAGCGCTTGCACTGATGCAACATAGCAATCGTTCTGTTCCTTCACTCCCCTCCGAACAACCACCCACTACGACAGCAATCCTCCCCCGCTTCCCTCACAACAACGGCCCTATGACCCAGCGGCAGTTTTAGACTCCTTCAATGCACTACATGTCAGTAATCCAATACCCCGTGCTCCCAGCGCAATGTCTCGCGCGTCCGATCCTGTCCCTCGTGCTCCTTCATCGATGTCCATGCATTCTCTTTACAGCCAACGCGGACATAACTACCCAAGGCACGCTAATACTATGCCCCACCACCTGGTGTTTACCGTTCGCACACTCCAGCCCAAGACATGCCACCTCTCGATTATTCCATGGTTCATGCGAAGTCTGCTGGAAGCTATTATGATAACTACAGTGCTGAGCGCGGGGGCCCATACCCCCAACATGCAGCCAATCCGCCCGGTTCTGTTGTAGATACCACGTACCCCGTATCAGGCCAAGAGGGTAGCTATCCTTCACGCTGGCACCCTCCTCCTACGGACTATAACCCCCTGTATGCCGCGGCTTCCAACGTCTTGGGGATGGGTCCACCACCAGGCACCCATTCACTCATGCACCCCCCTACAACCCAGACTCAATACCCAGACGGTACGTATCCTGGGCGTTCTCAACCACCCGCACACAATGCACCGCCGCATCCTGCTGCACTAGCGCATGCACCAGTTCCAAGCACATCAACAGCTTCCTATGGACCTGAAGATGACGATATCCATCCACCAATGCACAGATCTGGGACCTCAGCATCGGTAGCTCTATCATCACAAAAGAGCAAAGCCATTGACCTTACGGCTCCTCCTTATACGAAAGAATACATTGACCAGTACCGTCAGCGCATCAAGGCTGATCCAGATCCTGAGGCTCACTTTCTATTTGCAAAGTACCTTATAGATGCTGCAAAGCACATCCGTTCAACGGCTCGTGATCAGCGGGCTGGTAAGAGATATAGCGAGGTCCTGGTTGCGGACTCCCTGAAGGTAGTCAAGAAATTGGCAACGCAGGGCGAAGGCTACGACGAGGCTCAGTTCTTCCTAGCCAACTGCTATGGTACGGGGACATTGGGACTTCAGGTTGATCACGAACGAGCATATCACCTCTATCTTCAGGCTGCAAAACAGAATCACCCAGCTGCTTGTTATAGGGTCGCAGTCTGCAACGAAATCGGTGCTGGAACGAGGAAGGACGCGAGCAGAGCTGCTGCTTTCTACCGTAAGGCAGCGTCATTGGGGGATACCGCCGCGATGTACAAACTCGGAATGATTCTTCTGAATGGGTTGTTGGAGCAGCAGCCCAGCCCGCGAGAAGCGATCAATTGGTTGAAGCGAGCTGCAGAACAAGCTGATGAAGAAAACCCACACGCTCTACACGAGCTAGGACTACTTTATGAATCTCAGGACCCAACTTTACTACCATACGACCCAGTTCTCGCAAAGAACTTATTTACTCAAGCTGCACAGCTTGGCTATACCCAATCTCAGTTCAAACTAGGCCAGTGCTACGAATACGGTACCTTAGGTTGTCCCGTAGACCCCCGCCGCTCGATCGCTTGGTATACGAAGGCCGCCGAGAAAGGGGACTCCGAGGCGGAGTTGGCATTGAGCGGATGGTATCTCACGGGCAGTGAAGGTGTCCTCAAACAAAGTGACTCAGAAGCATATTTGTGGGCGCGTCGCGCTGCAGGAAAAGGCCTGAGCAAGGCCGAATACGCAGTGGGTTATTACGCAGAAGTAGGAATTGGGGTGAAGCAAGATATTGAATTTGCCAAAAAGTGGTACATGCGTGCCGCGAGTAAGTCGTCTCTTTATCCTGGTAACGGGTGCTTACAATTCATAGCCCAGGGAAACAAACGTGCGATGAATCGACTTACAGAGATAAAGCGAATGGGGAACAAGAGGATCAACATGGCACGCCCAACACGGCAAGAGGCGAAGGATGAATGTATCATCTGCTGAGCTAGACATTAATGGGGTGATGGGCTATGTATATATGCTAAACTACATCGATACTATGTATTCGAGGACCTGCTCAGCTGTGTCTGTTGCACGCATAGTCACCCAGTCACACACATGTCACACCATTGAATCAGAATGGCGACTTGGAAACCTCCCACTCTGACACATTACAATCATAACTCGAAAGGAGAACAACAAATGCTGCTTCGGGACAGAAAACAGTCAGGAAAACTGAATGGGGAGGCTAGCAGCTCTTCCACAGGTCCAAGGAATTCTATCAACAAACCACAAAGCATATGGGAACGGGTGAGGGAGGAGCACCATGAAAGTAAGGCGATGTCATTCTGGAATTATATTGGGTGCTCACAACTTCAAAGCAATTGACCAGCTTGCTTTGACCTTAATCAGGCAGATGGCTTTGCTTCAAGAAATTGATCGACGTTCTAATGGTACACGTTCCTCACACCTAATTTAACTCATGATGCAACGTTTAAGCAAGCCCTCAGCTCTCAAATCTTGCCGGAGCTTCAGGCCTACATGGTCAATCGAAGTACTGTTGGAGGCAATGGTGTACATAACCCCTCAAGCCAGGTGAGCTCCCAACCTTACTGGCTCGCAATCTTACCAATAAATCCCCCAAGTCACGACGGGAGTCACTGTCAAATCTTGTGAAGCTGTCAGAAGATGGGCTCAAGGCGTCAGAAGAGAAGGTATATCTTGCACAAGCTGCCCAAGACACGGTATATACCTGATGGATACGGTCCTGGAGTGTAATGGAGCTGATATTGTACAGGTGGAGCGCCATATTCGTATCCTTGATCAGGCGATACTTGAGTTGGAGATTATGATTTCTTCAGACAACCTCTTAGGCCTAAATCCAGCACCATTTACTCTCCCTGACCTTACCGTTCCTCGCTGGGCCAAGCCGTCTCGTGTTGCCGATAGCTCGGATGATGAGAGCGTTCAGGACGGTTCCAAACGGGAAAGAGTGAATATTGACGGTGATAAAGTGCTACGCAAGAAGTCCTCCAAAAGAGCACCAAGTCACAAGGGACATTCTAACCAGCAATCTCTGCCATTGAAGATTACGCTACCGGGCTCATCAGGTCTGGCCATCTCTGAGGAGGCACATCTAGATACCAGAACATACTGCTATTGCAACTCAGTAAGCTTTGGAGAGGTATGTTAAATTGATTTTAGGCTCCTGCGCTGACTATTCCCTAGATGATCGCTTGTGATGATCCCAGGTGCCAGCGCGAATGGGTCAGTAGCAACACCTAGTGTTTATTTATAACCCATCATACTGACTAGCCACAAGTTTCACCTTGGGTGCGCAGGTCTAACAGTACCGCCAGAGGGGAAATGGTTCTGTCAGGATTGTAGTATAGGGAAAAAACGCAAACGAGCATAACAACCAATGGCGATTAGTCCAAGTGAACCTTCATGTTCAACTTGTTGGCTAACGTTTCCATATACACATCTGCGGCGTATTTCTTCAGTAATAGCTTTGTCAAGGTTTACAAGCGCACGAACCAGTCTCGTGGCGTAGTTTCCAGTATTCTGCAAGCAATTCATTCAATTCTTGTTCACTCCGTCTAAGTTCCTCGACTATCTAATATTTGATGTCAGGAGTGTTGATTCAATATCAGGGATTAACAATACCCACTTTCACCTCAAGTTGATCAGCCTCCGCTCGAACTTGTTCAACCTGCCTGTCGTTGTCCCTTCGTTCCACGGCCATTGCTTCATATTCCTGCTGGAGGCGCTCAAGAGTATGCTGACTGGCCGATCTCTTATCTTCTGCATAACGCCGAGTTCTTTCAAGCTTTTCCTGTGCCATGGCAAGTTGCTTCTCCAGGAGCTGAACAAATCGTAAGGATCCCTGGTTTTGATACCCTAAGGAAGGTTTACCTCTTTCTTGTTCAACAACTCAGTCCTCTGGAGGTGCTTTTCATCCAACTGACGACGGAGCTCCTCGTGTTCGGCACGAGCGTGATTCAGTTGTTCGACCTCTTTTTCAATAACTTTAAGTTGTTCGATACACGATTGGAGCTCCTGAAAGATCGTGAATATTTTCACTCGCAGGTCCAAAGGCACGTTCTTACCTGCTCAATAGTGAATAGTGACAATATCTTTTGCTGTAACTCCCGTGATCGTGATTCTTGCATATTCAATGTTTTCTTGTCTTGTGCTACGTTGGCATGCATGGATGAGATGGCGCGTTTTAATCGGTCCGGTGATTGCACCACCCGCTCCCGTGTCCTGTCAATTGATCTTTCGACACCTTCAATTTCGGCACGGAGCCCACTCTACTGGGAATAAGTTTGGGATTAGGATAATGGGATACGCCATTACCTTCTTTTGGCCTAATTCCTTTCTTTCCTCCTTCAAGCGCTCTTTTTGGTGCATAAGTTGCGTTTGCGTCTTCTTTTGTTGTTTGATTTGATTAACGAGCTCAGCGTTCTCCTTAGTTATTGCTTCACAATGAGGTTGATCCAGAACGAGCTTGTTGCTGCACCTCGTCACTAAATACCTCCTTTGATAGATCAAGATGCGCGTACCGTAACTCCGTAATCTTGCCTCTGGTCTCCTCTAGATGTTCAGCAGATCGGTTTCGATCTTTAACTATGGTAATGGACTGCTGGCGTAAATTCTTCACGAATTCTTCGCCACTTTGCTCCGTGAATTTGACGAAGTTGATGAACGCGGATAGTATCTTAAGCGTTCTCTGGCGGTCAGGTTGAGATAGATCCTTTGCGTGGAAATCATCGAATCTTGCCGCCCTGGCGAAACGGGACCTAATAGCTGCGTTTGAGAACTTATACTCAGGCTGGGCACGATGAACGCACAGGTGGATGAGTATCATCACATTACTCAGGGCCAGAGAATACATTTCCTAAGATGCGTCAGACTAGGCGAGAAGAATGGAGGCATGTTTCAGACCTGCTCCTCTCCAAGGAATGCAGACAACGTCGTTTCCATGGGCTCCTGAAAGGTGTCCAGCTCAACATTGGTGACCTTCTTGAGGCAACAAAGGTAGACGTGCTCCACGAAATCTGGGTTGGGGTGGTTAAGCTGTTCTGCGCTAACATTCAGATCCCAGCCTGCTAAGGCGGCGATAATGTCTGGGACAGTGAGCAGAGGATAAATGCCCTTAGCTTTGGATTGCGCGATGAATGACATAGGAGAGTGCTAGTATCATGTGATCGCGGTCCTCTGCATGGCTGGAGCAGGGGTTAGGGTTAGTCGTTTGTGAGCAGCATCGGCGTCCAGTTACACCAATGACAGACACTGGGCCTTCAAACTCCCTGGGCCTGGAGTTCAGCGACTCAAACGTCCTGAATAATAGCTCAGAGCCATCTAATCCTCCTCAATCGACCGAACCCAATCCTCCATCCACAAATCAAACCCCATCAAAGGAGAAGGAAGGCGACAAAAGAAAGCCCTATGTCAACCCCGATCGGGTCAAGACAGGAGGAGTGCCGAGGGTGTGTGTGTTCACACTTCAGTGTTGTTGTCACGTTCATAAGTTCAAATAATCCAGGATAAGTTGAGCAAGGAGCAACTAGAGGAGCGTATGGCCAGGATACGGGAGCAAAACGAAAAAATTAAGCAACGGCGAATGGTGTGTTCCACGCATCCAATAATACATGAGTCGCTCTATCTGTATATATAGGATGTGCTGGCAGACGAAGATGCCTTTCGTAAGAAGCAAGAGGCTGAGCACCAGCGAGCAGTTCAGACCCGGAAGGTGCAAGAAGGAGTTGATCGCACACGAGAAAAGAATGCGCAAAGGAAATTGGATCACATTCAGAGCAGGGAATGGGACTCTGAGAAACATACTGCTAAGCCGGGGGGCTCCATTAGCAATCATACCAATTCAACGAGCGCTTCAACGGCACCAATAGACGAAACAATCGCTAGTAGCCGCGGGAACGGGAGGGGAAGAGGACGGACTCGCGGCCGTGGTCGTGGTCGTGGTCGTGGGGGTAACCTAGGGGGTAGTAACTCTGAGACCTTAGCAATCATGGCAAATGTGGGTGAGCCGCCCCGAGGAGACACCATGGAAAGTGCAGATACTCGTTCGTAACGTAAGCCAAATACCCGACAAGAGGTCAGTAGGTTCTACTTATCTCGGGTATGTTTTGCAACGATGGGATACCATGTATTATTAAGACCATGATGATGATGTACAGTGTTTTTTTTCATATTATTTTGTCAATGTTGCAAGTCTCTCCTGTAACTCCTTGTTTGTCTTTTCTGCCAACTCCACTTTCCGCTCTGCAGAAACCATCTTGTCCAGTAGCTGCTGGACTCTGCGCGAAGTGGCTGAACTCTGCCACCACCACTTTGATTCCATCCCCTGAAGCGTCTTGAGCAGGGCTAACTCTTGCTCACAGTTGGTTATCGTTCTCGAACACCTGGAGATTAGCTTTTCATTGTACAAAATGTCCTGTGCAGCTTGAAACGCAGCATCTATGACTATCTGAGTACAACTCTACAGCGAAGGGCAACAAAACAATACCATTAAGTAGGCGAACGAACGCCCACTTGTACAACGGTCTGCCTGGCTTGATGATTGCTGGCCGACCTATGAGATGGCACCATTGAAGGAGAAGATTGTACATTTGCAACTGTCCATACCTTCTTGCACAACAATGCTTATCAGTTCAGCGTGCTCCATCCTCTGAAGGGGTTCATCATCTCCATTGAATGGGAACCTTAATAGAACGTCGTAATATGACACCTAAGGTGACTTATCAGTAACCAAAAGCACACCATGCCTCCACACAGACCTCAGAATGCTGGGCAAGAGCTTTGAGCACACCCCATGCTTGTTCTTGGCTCCAGGGGAGATTCTCTGAGCCATCACGACCACCACCAAATGCCAGGACACGCAGCTCACTAGCGCTGCGAGTAATCAATTCTTCCACCGCCTCTTCTATCTTTTGACCACCTCCCAATTTTGATATGAGCTACATACCCTCCATAAGTAAACTTCAGGTACTCCGCACAATACCACATACGTTGTCAAGATCACTTGCTCTCCCACCCAGGTGTCCAATTGCATTGATTTGTTGGGGGGTTGGATTGAATTCTATGTTTAAGCTCTGCAATCTCCGACTTATAACGGATAGAGTGACGCCTGCATCTGCATCTCCTAGAGCTATTGTCATGGGCGGCTTGGTCGGTAAAGCTGGAGCCATCAGTCAACGTATTATTCTCAAAATAGAACAAAACCATTACCTTTTGCTACCCGCTTGACGCTCTCCTTTTTGTCACTAACAATAATAACATGTGCGACCTGGATAAGAAATGAGGTGCGTATTCGTTGCCATTTAGCCAAATACAACGCACGTTGTTTAGTACCAAACTAGCCGCCCAGCTTGCAAATACATCAAGGACCGGTTCAGTGCTTGTCCCAGTTCTGGGCTGATAGTTGTGGATGACAACAACAGGGAGTGTGACAGCACTCGTTGCCAAGCGAGGTTCAATATAGTTAGCGATTCTTTCATCCCTTTTCAAGACAAAAGAATCCGCTTCGGGGTTAGCATCCATATCATTCATAGGTTCATCCCCAACTCCCAATTCGCTAATGACTCCGTTACCGGCGATACAATCCAACCTCCCATCATGCCATATACCCTGACGTATCATCTGTAGCTTGTCATCCTCTAGAATGTGCCGTTGAACTGATTGAGCATGATGAAGAATGTCGCGTTCTATGACTGAGCGGTTATGAATTCCAACTCTCCTGAGGCCAAGTGCTACGATTTGTAGCATGTCGTGAATCTGCTCATGAATAGCAGTGCTAAATCCAGCTTCCCAGGAATAAGATATAGATTGTGTATGTTATGCGTAGCTTACCTTTCTGACCCACCAATCCCAAGGAAACTAAATCGATGACATTGCCAACTGAAATTAAGACACTGAGGACAGGCCAGTATCCAGTTTGCTCGGCCAATTTGCCGACAACCTGGCTATCAGATGTAGCCTTTTGCAACTGGCGACAATCAATGGTGAGTACCCTCCTATTGTAAGTGAGCTAGCCACAGATTGGTTACAAGGGCGCCGATCAAACCTTCCAGCTTCATTAAGTGTCGATTCAACCAAACTGGTCTTACCACTTCCTGGTGGGCCGTAAAGAAATAAAACAGTCTCTGACTGTATGTTGAAAAAACGAGGCCCAATGGCTGTCCAACTTACGTACCAGGTGTCCCTTGAAGGTAGTTTTCAAGTGCGCGCTGTGCTTCTTGACGCTCTACCCAGACTTCTCCAGTTGGGTAAAATGCTGCCTTGTCTGTGCCAGGGGACATAGTCGAGCCCAAACTACCCATAAGCCATCTATAAATACTAAAATCTGTTCTTCATTCAGACTGTGACAGACACGTTCATTAACTAGACTCACTTTGATAATTGAACCACTCTAAGACTTTAGCTTCTACCATAAGCGAGCGGATCGGATCAAATATCTATACCGTTGCTAATGACTGAAGGCCACCCACAAGATGGTTCACGTACCGTATAAGTTAATGTCCCAATTACGAAAATAAGGAGGGGAAACATGATTTTGGGATGACCAGAGAGCCAGGCTCCAACTGCATTTGCCTTAGTGGGGGGTGAGTAGGATGCACGAATGTGGGTCGAGTGGCCATTGCTTGTGTAATTGTAGCCATGAAGCACGTTGCGCGCTATGACAGCGGAGCGCAATCGATGAAATGTAATGGTGTATAGGCGAGCATTGGTGGCAGAGGAGGTGGTGGCTAAGCTGGATATTCGACCATATGGCTGGCGTGACGATGAATTAGTAGGGGACGAAAGAAGGGAGTAAGAGCCCACCCGAAAAATAGAATATAATTCTTGCTCTCCTAAATTGTCACCCTCGATGGACACTTTGAGCGTTGGGGAGGCAAATCGATTCATATCCTAAAGTGAATCAGCCACCAGCCACAGTACCTGAAATGACTTTACTTATACCTCCTTCCATGGTAAGCCTCTTACGACCCATGCCATGCCTCTGTTTACTCCCAACCAAGATGTAAAACTTCGGCTTTGGGTATCTTCTTTTTGACATATTTGCCTCCAAACTGTTTCTGTATCATCCGATGCGATTTTGAAATGAACGAACACCCCTCCGTCCTTTTGGTAGGGCTCCACAGATAGGACGTCTACTTTATGTCCTAATACTTCGTTCACACGAGAATGTGTCTGAGCAAGAACGTATTCCTGGCGAAAGCCTCCTATATAATGGCGCAGGCTACACATGATAAGCCTAGGTGAGCCTATACGGCGAGGGTGCTCCGAGGACTTACTCCCAACCCGCAACCTGAATGGGAAGTACAGAATCAATAAAGAGCCAGCCCTCAGCTCCTTTGGGTGCAGGTGCTTGAGAAAGGCTCCTCGTAAGGACAGCAGGATTGGCAGCCTTCTTGGCCTGTAGGATGGCAGCCCGGTACATTGTTGTCACAAGGTACGTGACCAGTGTGACGAGTGAGGTTTCTCTGTTGCTCCTCCACCCTACTCCTTCGTCGTCGTCGTTCGCCGTGGCGATCAGCCTGATGGCAACTCTGAACTCGCGCAACTCAAACAGAAGGAATAACCAGTATGCTCGAAACAAGCTTTCTAGGTCCAATTCCTCTTTTCTTGGTACTATCAAAACTATCGTTACTGCCCCACTTTCTTGGTTTGCGAACACAGATGACTTTGACAACGAAAAAGACCTAGGAGAAAAGCGCAGACGCTTGTCGCCGTTGGATGTAGTGTCACGAACTCTTCCTGATGATAACTCTCGCACTCGACCGAAACGAATTCGGGTTGACAGTCCACCCAGGACAACATATAACTCTGGGTATCTTGATCCACCCAGTGCTCTCTTCAAGCAACAAAACCCTGTTCCCGCCCTCACTAGTCGCTTTGCTGCGATTAATACTCGGGATGGTCCGTCCTACGAAGTTACATCTGAAATACCTTCCAATAAGGCACTGTCCCCGCTGAGGCCCGCCCTGCACACCGTAGCTCTGGATCATCACATACCCACCCAAAATGCACCTCTAGACGCAAGTCATAAGGCTAGCGGGGCATTTACAACGCTTCAAAAAGCTGATCGGTATTCTGGTGTACGCGAACTCTCTATGCCTCCCATGTCCACCCGAGCACCTTTCCGCCTTCGATCTTCGCAGACACCTCAGCCACAACCTGCTCGAGAACTTTCTGAGCCTCCAGCACTCAATACTTTGTCCACTAAACCCGTATTTGTACGGAGTCCGCCTTCTGGAGCTGATACAAGCAGCTCCCTCCAGTCGTCCTCTACGCTTGGCTCACTTTTGGACACACGCCGACTTGTACGTCACCATTTTAGGGATTACTATCGACTTTTAAAGCTTTTCTGGTGTCATTAGGTCCGTTCACCATCCCGAAGTCGTAGTCTCGTGCTT
>KB722738.1:1717861-1786294 GCA_000349905.1 Volvariella volvacea V23 | reverse complement strand
GGCAGCGTTCCTTCCGACATACAAGGTAGAGTGTTTGTTGACTCGACTCCAACGTTGTCTAATAACATGATTAACCAGAAGCGGGGCGGCAAAGCCCAGCCGAAAGAGCACTTCATGAGCTAGACGTTTATAAGACGCCACTGCTCCCAACTCGGTTACGCAGCAATCTACTGTCTACTTCGGGCGCCGGAGGCCCTGATTTGTTCAAGTCTCGACGAAAGACCCAACTTGTGCTAATGCAGGAGACTGAAAGGCGAGAGAAATTGGGGAAAAAACAGGGGAAAGGTAAAGAGACCGTCAACGAAACCAAACCCTATGCAGGCGAAGGGGGGATGCGCAAATTGCTAGCCAGGCGTCGGCTTGAAGAAGTGCCACAGGTTGTGCAGGAATCTGAAGCACCTCCCGTTGCCGAGAAATTTGAAGAAGTAACGCAGGCCAACAATGGCGGGCAAGAGGATGGTCCCCAATCTCCCAAAAAAAATGAATCGCTTGAACCAGCTAGTTGGCACCAAGCACCGCCGCCGGGCGTCTCATCTCTCCGTATTGGCAGAACGAAGTCATCGCGACAACATATCACTCGTCCTGTATCCCGCCCTAATAGAGCAAAATTTTCAGCTGCATTTGAAGATGACACTGATGAGGTCATGGATGAACCATCTAAGCCTGTCATCTCAAAATCATCTGACATACCCCTACCAACTACATTTGAGCCACCCAAAGGGTTTACTTTCGCAAATACGGTAGGAAAACCACTAAATATTCCTTCCGTCGCTAACCCTGGAACAGACTCGATCACTCACCTTTAATTCTGATGATGCCAAGGAGCCGCCTATATTATCTTTGCCATTTTCGTTGGTTCCAGGCTCCTCTATTCCGCCTATGCCTAATGCCAACCAACCCCAGGCAAAGCCTATAGCTATGTCCATTGAAGGGGACGGACGCATTGAAACGGGCTCTGATGAGCCATTATCCGGGTTTGATGATTCTCCCTCCCAACCTGCAAAGCCTGGAGGCATTCCTAATTTCTTCGCAACTTCTACTGCATTCAACAAGCCTCTTGCGGTGTCGATGCCTTCAGCGAGTTTTTCTTCGATCTTTCCAGAGTTATCCACGCAATCCACCAAACATGTAGCACCACCTCCATCTACACCAATGCCTGATGGTGGAAACAATGCAACATGGCTTGCTGCACCACTCAGCAATAATGTAGCCGGCGATGTTGTCAAGCTACCTCTCCAGGAATCAGCCACAGGAATATTCCATCAATCTAGACATACAATAACGGAACACAGTGAAGGAACCACCGCTAGTTCACAGCTTAGCGCCGGTCGTTCGACCACTCCAGCCTCGTTGAATACACCTTTAAGTCATTTTTCGTTCACTCGCGCCTCCATTAGTACTCCCACCACGGGTCTGGAAACGAGCACCTCAGACAAGTCAATGGCCATTGCTATCTTCGGCACAGAGCCAAAGCCACTTGACCGATCATCAATGTTAGCTCCTTTTCCCTTCTCCAAATCGGCAGAGTCTGCCTTCGTGAAGCCGATGGTGGCACGAGATATGGTAAACCAAGGTGCTATGGGGGACGCCAGAAAGTCAGCAGACACGACCGAAGCGCCAGTGGAATCTAGGCCATCAGCGGTGTTCCCTCCCATTGTTTCAAACTCGTTTACTTTCAACCAGACATCCTCGAAAAGCAATGTAGAAGGAATTCCCACAGCAGCTAATACGGCGGAACAGAAGGTAACCTCCAGCACTACCAATACGCCCCAGCTGTCCTTTGAAAAGCCCAACGACCTCGGACAGTCTAAGAAAGAAACACCAGTACTCGGGATAGAAGTCAAACCCTCATCATCTCCCTTTGCACCCAATTCATCGTCATTTTCTTTTCGTCCCGAAACTGAGAGTGCTATAAAGCCTTTTTCTTTTTCCAGTCCCAGTATTCCTCCAAGGCCCGTAACACCCCCAACTGTGACTGACCAGGAGATTCGAATGGATGAGAGTCCCTCACGAGATATGCAAATTAACGGTACGAAAGGGCACGATATGAGCATCTCCTTCACTCCCGCACCCACCGAATTCAATCAGCAAGGGCCTCTATCCTCCTCAGGCAGTCCATTTTCATTCAAGACATCAACTGCATTTTCCAATCCTTTCGTGTCACCCGCCACCGATGATAAAGCCTCAAAAACCCCATCATTTAGTTTCCCCAACCAGACACCAAGCTTTTCCTTTGGCTCTAAACCTGTTGAAGCTAGCCCCTCAACACCCTTCGCCTTCAATGCGCCCACTACACCCATAACCCCTGCTAACACTAGCACTCCATTCTCTTTTGGGACTCCTACTCCTAGCAATTTGTTCGTACAAACTCAGACGCAAGCAGGATCCGCTCCTGCATCTCCATCAGCGCTAACACCAACGCCCTTCGCCTTCGGTACATCTGCTGCTCCTATTAATGCACCATTTACTTTTGGGTCGAGCCAGCCTACATCGCCAGCTGCACCTGCGTCACCCCTCTCACAGAACCAGTCAGGATTTGCTGGGTTTGGCCAACCATCTACTCCAACGTCACCGTTTAATGCAACTGCGCCGTCCGGAGGCGCTTTGTTCACCATTGGAGCAGCTCCTAGCCCGGGTACTGCGCAATCCCCAGGAGGCCGACAGATTCGCAAGTTGCCCACAAGACGGGGCGGTGTTAAGCGATAATGTGGATTTGGATACTTGTGCACTTGAGCGATAGAACCATTTTTATTGCTGCGATTGATCCTGAGCTTGTTAACGTCGCAGATGCTCCTAAGCCTTGGTCATGGGTATGTTAGCTGGTCCTTTTTTTTTTTTTTTTCATTCGCATCACCCACGATCGCGCCAGTAGTAACAGTAAAGCATATTTGTAATCTACACAATAATAGTACATAAGCTGGATTGAACGGATCTACCCTTAAACCTTGTTTATTGCCTATCCTTCAGCTTGAACTCTTCCTATTTCCAACAATGGCAGCACTAGCGGAAGGGGTGAACCAACCATTGTCACTTAAAGTCATGCGAATCTCGGTCCGTAGTGCATCATTATGATTCGTCTATACAGCCATAACGCCCTCCCACTTAGCGACCTGAGATTGCTAGTTCATGGCAGCCATTCTTCTCTAGCTCACCCTCGTATTCGGTACGTTCACGGACTTCCTGTCGTATTGCTTGTGCATGGATGTGCGTGCTTAGGCCCATTCCACGGCTTCCATGCTTTCTTTGCAAGGAGTCGCTCCGTTACCTGGCCACCCCAAAACACTAAGAGATTTGACTCACGCGTCCGACGTTCTCTTACTCCCTTCGTCCTTTGGTGCCATACAACTGGGAGAAACATTCTCCTGTTGTTTGTGTGTGAATAACGAGACGCCTATTGATATATACGGAGTCCTTCTCCGGGTGGAAATGCAAACAGCATCGACTAAGGTCTTACTAGCAGAATTTGGGAGCGAAAATTACATCCTCAAGGCTATGGACAGTATGCAGTGTGTGGTTCAACACGAAGTGAAAGAACTAGGGCAGCATGTGCTTGGGTGTACGATTACACATCGCACTCAATCAAACACGACACTAATTGAATCTGAATGGCAAACACTCAGGAAGTACTATAAATTTCCAGTGAGTTCACTAGTACTTAGCTCCTACATGATAGGACTTATTGGGTACAAGGTCACGAACCCATTGTCAGTGAAAACTAAAGTTCATACCCCCAGGCCATCGTCGGGTTGCCATACCCTTTCGGAACGTGATAAAATCTTCCTTGAGATCCACGTCCAAAATCATACGGCCAATTCCCTATATTTCGAGAAATTTCAATTTGTACCGACGGAAGACTGGGTCGTGATTTCCACCAGCGACTTGAATAGCGCGGACAGCACCATCAATCTCATGCAACCTCAGGACGTCCAACAACACTTATACATTTTATCACCCCAGCAGTCGCCATTGACTACTCCTACCTCCGACCTACTCATCGGGCTGGGTCGGTTGGATCTCTCTTGGCGCTCATCTTTTGGAGAACCAGGGAGACTTTTGACCTCCACACTATTCCGGAGGATTTCAGCGCCCGCGAAACCTGTCCAACCGGTCCCTGCCCTTCCTCTCCATATTAAACGTCCGGCACATGCATTAATGCCTCTTCGGACACAGCCTACAGGTCATTCACGACCTAATACCCCCCCACCCCGCACAGAGTCGCCATCACGAAAGCACGCCTCAATCGATGTTGCACAATCGGCCTCAAACCAAACCTACCTAGATTATGATGTTCACCTCCTTGTTCGTGAAATTCCCCGAGATCAAATACGGGCTGGCAAAGCTTTTACAGTGTCACTTTTACTCTCAATTTCGACCCAATTTATTGGTGTCAAACAGGAGCAGGCTTTGGTGATCCAGTACCTGCAGGCGCAATCAGACACAACTAAGTCGCTAGGAAATATTGTGCACGCTGAGCGAGCTGGTTCGCGGATTTCGCTATCCTCGGAATCAGTATCGGCCCCCAACCTTGCTGGAGTGTCTAACATGGTTGCTCCTGACAAAGCGCTGGGTCCTAGCGCCCCAAAGGTTGATTATGTTCTCTCCATCGGCGACGAAGTGAATCCCCCACTACCCGGTCCATTTTATCAGCCTTCATTAGGTAGCCACACACCCCGAGCTATGTTATGTGGGCCTTCAGCGATGTCCACAACAATCCAACTTCGAGCAGCTGAACTACAGGTCACCGATGCTGAACAAACCTGGGTGGGGGCCCATGAATTCGAGCTCACATTCATAGCTTTGAGGACCGGTTTCCACACCATTGGTCCCTTGCGAGTATTATCCATTCCCGATTTGGATTATGTGGATGATCAAACTGAGATAAGGGGACGACAACACACCCCACGAATTTTGGCCTATTGGGATAGCATCGGAGAAGTGTGGGTTGTATAATTAGAATGCTTGCAGGTGTACATCGTGGTGTTCTTACGTTGTAAGGAAAGCTGGACGATTCAAGACGAAGGCGCCAATTATCTACATCACGTCATAACCCAAGGTTGGCTAATGAGTTGTTGGACGGATATCAAGGCACGATAGCGAACATCAGAGTTCTCGTGGGTCATTAAATCCATAACTCTTTCTTTTGCTCCCAACTGGGTCACGACCCTATGAGTTTTGAGTAATTAGACGTTTCCCACCACTTGTGAAGGTACATACTTCTTTCCTCTATCATAGTGTTTCACGTATTGTCCGACATCATGGACGGCAACAGCAAGAACAACCGGTTCTGTGGCACTATTCAATATGTTGATGAGAAGCCTTTGAAGCACAAAATTGGTGAACTTTCAGAGTCAAATATCATATCAATAACCTTAGCTGTTGGTAATCTCTTTCGTTTAGTTTCGCAGCGTTCTCCTTCCAAAAATCATCTGATTCGTGGACTGGTGTCCAAGAAAGATGGCCTGACGCTAACTCTGATGTATATTCATCATAAGTCCTGCAGATCTGACAGTGAAACCCCTGATCAGCTGGAAAGACATGAAACGCACGTCAGACTTTGGAAACGTTGGTTGAGTTCATCCCTAAGAAAGACTACATCCTCCAAAATATCCTCGTCGGTCCATTTTCGTGTAGACAAGTTCTTGACAAACGGGAGTAGCTGGGCCACGAGCATTGCCGGTAAATTAGCCGCAGGAGCCTTGGTAACCAAGTTCTAGGATCATGTCAGGTGCACCAGAAGGCGAGAGTAGGTGTCCTGAGCTCACCCGGAATGTTGCCATTATGACGCGGATGACCTTTTCCTTGACAGCAACTCGGGCAGTATCAGTCAACAAAGGAATGACATCATACTTTCTGTTAACATGTAAGCGATAAGATAACGCAAGGAATCCAAAGCCATTTACCCATTAAGCTCTTCTGCAATGTCCTGGCGGAATGATAATAACCAGAAGCAGAAAGCAACTTGGTAGCTCATTTGTGGGCCAGGGTTACATTTGAGCACATTTACCAATCTAACGTATGTAAGTAGTGCAATCATATCAACTGGTGTGGAACGGCGTACCCCACGAGGATGCCTGGAACAGCCCAGACAACATGACGGGTTTCCGAGCGGGAGAGAATGGCTTCGACGCATTGAACGGCAATTTCGCGCTTGTTAGGGGATACTCCCTGGACTAATGAGGCGAGTATTTTAAGGAATGCTTGTAGGTGGTGTTGTAGAATGACAGTAGAGGGTGAGCTACATCGACAAGTATTACCATCAAACATTATCATGAATAAAAGAATAAACCTGAGCAATATGGCCAAGATTTGAGCGGCCTTCAGCTGTACAAACTCGTCCTGGGACTCCAGGGCTCTACCAACTGGATGAGCACAACTCCAGAGGGAATCATCAGAACGAACCGAAGCAACGGGACATAAGGCAGTTCGGGGTCCAACTCGGCTGCTCTGGTAAAAAGAGGCACTCTTTCATCATGATCTAAGAGTAGGTGAGGCAGAGACCGGGAATCAAGTGCAACTACAAGCCTTGTAGTGCGTCCCCCATGAGCACAAGAATACACTGCATGGTATCGACTCGCTGGAGCTTTTTGAGCAAACGCAAGTACAACGCTGTATAAGCCGGCCCCTCTGATAGCAGGAGTGGTTCGTTCTTGCTCTTTGTTTGCTGAGCAACCTTCTTGATCAGCGATAGCTCTTCAGTTGTGACATGACCTGCGCGTTGGTATCCCTGTGGGCGAGTGGAGGTGGGGCGAGCAAGGAGCAGGTGTTAGAGACGAACCTCCCATGGGACCTTGACGAAGCGTATCTTTGACGAGGTCTCCTCCAAGTAGGGGTTGGACACCAGTGATAACGACATGAACGGCGCGGTGGTAGAGCAGGACGGGTGGCCAGGATTGGGATCACGCTCCCACAGACCACGTGCCCAAAATTTGGACAACCGCGTTGGGTTGTGAGAGTCTCCCCAGTCAGCCATGGTCCTCCAGTCAGTTGCAGCCCGATGTAGAAGACAGCTCCCAAGTGAGTGCTTTCAGTCTTGCCCCACAACCTTCTCATCCTCCCAAAGCCATTTTCCAGCCCAAGAGCCGCTTCCTTGCTCTCGACAGCCTTTCCTCTACCACTCCTGACCCCCCCAGATCCCCAAAGTCCCTCAGACCCAACCTCAAAACGGCAATCATCGTCAACCGCTCCCCAATTGTCACTAGAACACCATCCGACTTTGAACGAGCGTATTATGCCTACCAGCAACGCATCCGGCGTGCTCTTCACAACCCGTTCCCTTACGACTTTTACTTCAAACAAGGCTCTCTCCTAGAAACTAGGTTCAACCTGGAAGAATTGGAGAGGGAGAAAAAGGCCTTTGGCCCTGATTTTGCGCAGGCACAGTTCATTTCTGACGAAAAGGCGGCAGCAGACAAAGCGGCAGTCGAGCAGTTGAGCCAGCAGGAAGGCGAAGGAGAGATACTGATGCCGCGAGTTCATGAGGCAGATACCAAACTCGACTATAAGAGTCTGGATCGCAAAGGTAAACGCAATGTCTACCTCATTGTACGGGACGAGAACGCATGGCGCTTCCCTCAAGGGGATGTCCAGAAGGGAGAGTTTCTCCATCAGGTGCGTCCGCTTATTAGCAGCATGATTCTGCGCTCATTCCTTTGCTAGGCTGCTCAGCGGGATCTCTACGCCGAATGCGGACAACATATGGATACTTGGATTGTCAGCCGCAATCCAATTGGCGTTTACAAACCTCAAGCTAGTCCTAATACTCCTGAGGTGAGCAACTATCTTGCTGGTGTGGTAAATAGTACTGACACCGAAAAGGATATTATCTTCTTCTATAAAGCGCACATAATGGCAGGCCAAGCCAAGCTGCAAAATGCCAATCTCACTGACTTTGCATGGCTCACTAAGCAAGAAATTGGAGAGCGAGTCGATGGAGATTACTGGTTGAATGTGAAGGACATGTTGTCAGACTATTAGCTCTATAATACTGTGTCTTAGTCTTTCTAGTTATCACTAACATTAATTGGTGCACAATTAACGGCTAGGCGGGGCAATAGCTTTAGCTCCCTTCCGAGCGTCATCAAATCTTCGAATGATAACTTGGCATTTGGTAGTTTTGCAAATGTGCTTGGACGACGATTTTATTGTGTCAGAAAACAGTGTGATACCAGCAGCACGTTCAACTGCCTCCACTGTATGTGTGTTAGTACCAACCAACACTGGAGTATTATTCAGACAGGACACACCTGGGGTGATGAAACTTTCTAGTGGTGCCTCGTCCGGTATAATGGCATTGGGCAGCACAAATGCTCCAGTTGAAATTTCATGAACATCGGGTTGGGTGGGGGAAACGGGCTTCGAAGCTAGGACCACCTTGGCAAAATGCGTAGGCACTCCCACATTGGGTGGGGAACCAATGACTTCATGTGTCTGCAAACACCATCAATGTAAGCATATCAAAGGCGACCGTTCTAACCCACAATGCGATATTTTCCGTCAGGATGTAGACGGGGAAGGTATAAGGGAACGGTAAAAACGTAGACATCGGCGAATTGTTGTGTGAGTTTCCTGCACCAATCTTCTAAGTATGCCCAATCTAAGAAGCCCGTCAACTTGGAAGTGATTGATTGCAGTCACCGAACTCACAGTGTCGGTTAAATCCATCACCAACCTGAGGTGCGATATTGGACAGAAGAAATGTTTCGTCCATCGCGTCCTGGAAATTGGAATGCTCTTGGTGAGTGCTCGCAAAACAACGCGAAATAGACAAACCTGCGAGGTCTTGGCATCTGCAGCGGGTACCCTATACATGATATGTTGGTGAAGTGGATGGAGGGGCTATGAAACGAGCTTACATATGTCCACGGTCATAACCACTCCGGAAGTAATCTTTCAGTGTTGCTCGAAACATTTGAGGAATCGCTGCATCCTCAACAAAAGTAGACTTTGAGCGGTCAGCATCTGTACCACGAGAGAGCGAAGCTGCTGTGAGGTGCTCTGCTGTCTGCATAGCATTTTTGTCAGTGAAGATGCAGACAAAGGCGAAAATACGCTTGCTGACATACCCACACAGGGTGCCTCAACCTTCTGTCATATGCAGTGACATAGGCTTTCCTGACGAGCAAGTCCGAGATGGGCCCAGGATTACCGTATTTTAAGACTGGAGTAGAGGAAGGCAGCTGCGAGGTAGCTTCAGATAGTGTAGCTTGTCCAGTCTGCTGGTCGAGGCGTAGAACTGGGAGGGTGGAGTCTTGTGTCTGCGATGGAGCTGTGTGGATGGGGACGGCAGACCTTCTGTTCGCGGTTGTAACAGCAGCAATGCCACCACCAACCAGAGCACCGGCGGCGAATACAGCAGCGTGGACGAGTGCGCCAGGCATCTAACCAGATTAGAGAAACTTTGCTTGCCAGCCCGTTTTTCTAAATTTTCACGTGATCGTCGGTTTCCTTTATATGGTCATGCTAGATTGACGAACTAGGACTTTTAAATGGTGTATGTAGGTTACAGGAGCACCGATCCACGGAAGTGACCATCGAGTCGAAAGGAATTTGGGGGAGAGGAAACCACATGGCGAGTAATAACAATCAAGGACGTATAGAATGGGTAGAGTTAAGAGAACAAACCCTGTTATTGTAACATCTCGAAATCAGAAAGAAAACGGAAAGGACTGGAAGGCTTTTGCGTATAGCATGCATCTGTAGATCACAAAGAAAACTAAAGGACGTAATGCGAGGTCAAAAGAAGTATCAGGCGCGTTGCTAGTAAAGTTGCAAGAGCAGCGCGAATTAAGTTGAAACCAATCGAGCTGAAAACCAATTATTGCCCTCGACCATCTTCACCCTGCGAGCTATCTGCACGGACTGACAAATGCCATGTATTAGATTTCCAGTGGTTCGTAAGTCTGAGCTTCGAGCCCACCTCGTGCAGCGGTCGCGGTTTGAACTTGACTTTCACTTGCCCCAACTCTGCTATCTCTCCTGCTACCGAATCCTCCAGCACCGGGGCCACGGGGTTGTCGAACAACGCCAGTGCTTGTGGTCGGGGAGTCATGGCCGTTGTTCAAGGATGAAGAACCAATAGAAGCTGGTAAGCTAGGAACTGGTGGAACAGATGAACCCCCGAACGGTGTGCCATTACCAAATAGAGAACCAAACCCAGCGGACACACGACGGGAGGGTGAAGCAATAGTTGCGTATCCTTCGCGGATATTCCCATTGGAGGAACGAGGATGGAGCCGAGGTGTTTGCGAGTGCAATGTCTTCATATCTGGCATAGATTTCTTTACTCGAAGCGTATTTGCCGCCTGAGGAACTTGACCAGACGGGGTGAGATAAGCGGAGGGTGCTCGAGACAAGGTATGAGAAGTCTGTCTCTGGCCTTGTTGCTACAGGTGGCGCCAAGTTGTAGGTCAGTTAGGTTGACTCAGCACAAAACCGGCATACGTACCCTGTTAGGGTCGATACGAGTGACCACAGCATAGCGTTCTTCACCTTCCCCAACGGAGTAGTGGTAGACGCCGAGTTTCTGCGCAACCAGATGCACGATGCGCCGTTGCTTGGGCGTTAATGTCCTAGAGAAAGCCAGTTCGTCGCGCATGCGATCATCCTTGAACAACAAGATTCGAGAATAAATTTCTAGTGTAGCAGGATCATTCAAGTCGAGTTCGCTGTTGGACCCTTTGTCAGAAGCACTTGGAGTAGGGGTTGACGGCTGGGGTACGATGTTACTCGTGTTCAGGGAAAGGCCGTACTGGCCCGTCGATAAGGCGTTGAGACCTGGAGGAGAGTATTGTTGCTGTTGCTGATAACCGGTAAAGGATCGCTGACTCGAAAAGTCTGATAAGGCGGAGTAATTATCATACATCGTAGCACCAGCAGTAGCTGCCACTGCCGCTGCTTGTTGTTCCTTTTCGAGCTGCATGGAACGCATACGACGGATGGCCTTTTCCCTCTCAATTCGCTCTTTTTCACCAGCTTGCAAGACCTTCTTGTATTCAACGCGCAATTTTCGGCCTTGGACATCGAATCCGTTCAGGGCAGCAACGACAGCATCGGCATCGGCGGCTTGACGGAAGTTGGCAAAAGCCAATCCACGGAACGAGCCCTGCTGATCAAGATGATAATTGAAAGCATATGGAGTAGGAATAGACAAAGAAGCCTGACGACGCAGAAAAAAAAAAAAGAGGAGACAAGAAAATAAGGCAAATTAGTGATCAGGCATTCCACCATTGTGAAGGAGGAGTAAAGGGGATCGATGAAAAAGACGAACAATAATATCAAGGAGAGTTTCACGTTTGACATTGAAAGGTATATTTTTGATGACGATGGCTGTAGGAATGATTTCGTCTTCATTAACGGCTGAATTAGGTTGAGCAAGTGGGGGAGCATTGATATGGCCCAATGGGGGGGAACCACCCGTGTAGGAGGAATCGGAATTGTTGTTGGGAGAACGAGCACGAGTATCGGTGGCGTTGTCGAGCCATTGCTAAGAGAAATTAGAAAAGGAGAAAGGAGAAAGGAGAAAGGTAAGATGGGAGCCGTCATCAAGGAGAGATCGCGAAAAAAAGGGCATACGGTTGGAATGGAATTACGAGCGGGCTTTGGTTTGAGAGGAGACTGGCTCACTCCGGCCAAAGGGCTGTACTGGGTCTGGGCAGGAATACCCGTGGAAGTGGCGAAATGGTACTGTGGGCGAGCAGCAGAACCACCATTGCCTTCATAATCGTAAGAGTCATGAAGACGTTGCTGAGAAGAAATTGAAAGAGTCGAGATATCGGGAGGAGAGCTTGTCATTATGGGCTACAAGGAATGAGCAAAAGATAGGGTTGTTGATGGGAGGGAGGAGGAGGAGAAAGGAAAGGGATGGTCGTGGTTGATGATAGAAACAAATGAAGCTAAGGCTAATTCACTGTTGACCTCAAAAAAACTCTGTTGCAAAACAACGGGCACTCCCAAACAGCCCAGGGCACAAATTCCAGTTTCGCCAAATCCCAGCATCATTTATTTCGCCATGACCAAGCATGCCGTCTACCTAAGTCCTATAGCCTATAAATCCTATTGTAGTACTATGCATGAGCGACGGGCTTCAATGGGGTCAATAGCTGCTCCACATCTAATGCAACTTTAATGCTCCCAGAGTGGTCCCAGGGACCCCGCACCGTTCGGGGTGTCCCACCTTGAGACCGCGGACTGACAGGCGACAAGTCGCCTCCGCTGCTGGGTGCACTGTCCGCAGCACAATTTACGAAGGGGATATCTAGAGTGGGCCCCACCGGATCCCTTGGCCGTGGTGCTGGACCCCGAGAAACGGAGTTGGGCGGGTAAAACACGGGTCGAGGAACGGATGGCATGGTGTGCTTGGGTGTGCTGGAGTGATTCAGTCAATGTGCCTGTAGTACAATGTGTGTAGAAATGACACACTTGCGGGATGGAATTGGACCTGTGACGAGACGGAGTGATGTTGGGGGTGGGCGACGGGGCATTGTTCTAAAATCGGTGATACAAAATGAATGACTGGTGCTGGACGCTTTTTTCCTGCGCAAAGAGTGCGGTTGAGACGGGTCAGACGGTAGCAGAACTGGTGGACCTACCAGGCAGTATACCGGTACTGCGAGAAGCCAAAGGTAAACGGTGAAGATGGTGAAAAGTGCAAGGCAGATAGCCGGTGGGCTGTTTGGCCGCTCCACTAGGTTCGTTGTGATGCAGTTGCCACCCACCCGCCTCTCACGACCACGATCCGCGATGCTACTAGACAGACACGCTGCATGCTACTTAGATGTCTAATGGTCCTGGTACAGCATGTGCATCCGGTGGCAGCTCAACGCTCAACAGCCGCAACGGGCGTCTCGGCGTAGCGACGAGACAGCGGTGATAGCGCATACTGACATGTATTCCAATCTGCTTGGGTTCTGCAGTAGATCAATCTCGTATGTGCAAGCGTATTTCAGGGTTCCAACGTGGGAAACAACGAGCCTCGCAGTCCATCATTTCTCGTGCCCTCTTTTGATACCACACACCTTGCCGGCCCTTCCCCGTCATGTCCTCGACCTCTTTCACGCCTACTCAGGCGGAGCTTGCACTCGTTAATTCCATTTTCGCCCAAGCTGACTCCCAGAAGCTCGGTATTCTCACCGGAGATGTTGCTGTAAAGATCTTCAACGGCGCGAACCTACCTCCAATCGTTTTGGGTGAAATTTGGAGCATTGCGGATGAAGGGGATCAAGGATGGCTGTCAAAGAAAGGTGTCGCTATGGCCTTGCGATTGATAGCGTGGGCACAGAGGGGAGAGAAGATCTCACCGGCCCTGCTCAGTAAAGGTATTTGTCCGGCTGTCATGTTGGCCCGTTCCCCTCATTGGGTCTCTTTTCAGCTGGGCCATTACCCACCATCGATGGCTATCCGTCCATTGTCCAACATAATACCGGGGTGTCATCACCCGCTTCCCCTACACCCGGGAACAACCTCCCACCGTTGACATCGCAGGACCGGACCAAGTTCATGAATATGTTCCTCAAAGCTGGTCCAACCGATGGATATCTTGACGGTAGGTCCAGGCACTCAGTTTGTGTTATCATACTCATTACTCTTTTAGCTCAAAAAGCGAGAGAAATCTTCCTCAAGTCCAAGCTGCCAAACGATACCCTCATTCAGATATGGTACAATATTCTTCTTTTGTTTGCACCACATGTGGTTCTCAATCAATGTCTGCAGGAGTCTGGCGGACACACGGAACAGTGGTACGCTGGATGCCACAGAATTCGCTATTGGAATGTATTTCATTCAAGCCGTGATGACCAATCAAATCTCTACACTACCTGCAGCCTTACCTCCTGGGCTTTATCAGCAGGCTGCCGGTACGAGCAACCAAAGTGCGGTGCGGACGCATATAACAGGCAATAGTGGGTCCTTCGGCTCGGGGAACTCAAACTTCACGCCTGCCCGCTCGCCACTTCAGTCACAATATACTGGTCAAAGTCTTATTCAACCAGATCACACAGGACAAAGTAATCGTGCACTACATTTACCTGCCCGCCCGGCACATTCTACCCTTGTGAATCGCGTCGTCAGTACGCCACCCCATCCTTCCTCCCACTCGGCTACTTGGGACGTTTCATCCGAGGAAAAGCACAAATTTGATGGCTATTTCAACACCCTCGACGCGAAACGGCAAGGATACATTGAAGGGGATGTTGCCGTTCCATTCATGTTGAATTCCAAATTACCTGAGGCCGACCTGGCTAGGATATGGTATTCTCTTTTTTGTTATAGTTTTCTCTGCCATATTTAATGTCTTGTTCCAGGGACCTCTCCGATCTCAGCAACAATGGGCGTTTAACTCGTGATACATTCGCAGTAGCCATGCATTTAATTCACCAGCGACTTGCTGGTCACCCACTTCCGGCTGTTATACCTCCCACCCTAATTCCTCCTGCGTTGCGTGATACATCCTCTCCAACCCGAACAAGTTTCGTGCAGCAAGAGCCCGTCAAAGACCTGTTCTCTTGGGATGATACACCACCGACTTCCGCGGTTGCCGAGCCAAACAAGTCTGCCTCTCCCTATCACGCTTCGCCTCCGCAAGTTGTACAGGAACCATTTAGCTCCAGTCCTTTTTCTTCCACTGGTATGTTTTCATTCACCCAATTTGAACAGACATCTCAATGCCCCGCAGCCGTTCATAAAGATTTGCTGGGTGACGATGACGATGCCTTGCAATCCCCTGCTATCCAAGATCATTCAGCGGAAATTGGAAACTTGCACAATCAGCTCAACTCTACCAACAGATCTCTTGAAACTGTAAAGCAGGAACGTGTTTCGACGGAGAAGAGTGTAGAAATCCAAGTAACTCAGCTTTCCGCTTTGCAAACTCAACTTTCAGCTGCCAAGGCCGCTTATGATACCGAGACCAAACTTCTTGCCACCTTGCGCGAACGTTATGCTACACAGGCCCAAGAAATTAAGGGCAGGAATGAGGAACTCATTCGTGCGGAGAGCGATCTTAGTGCTATCCGAGTGGAGAAAGCAGAGTTAGAGGGCTCTTTCCTTCGCGACAAGGAGGAAGCGAGAGAACTGCACCGCAAAATGCTGGAAGCTGGCAAGGAAGCCGAGGCTCTTAAAGCGGAGGTAGAGAAGTTGAAGAAGGATGCTAAGCAGCAAAAGGGTTTACTCGCTATTGCGCGAAAGCAATTGAGCACCAAGGAAGCAGAAAGGGCCAAAGTGGAGAAGGAGTTGAAGGAGGCCCAGGCCGAGCTAGAAGCCATCACGAAAGAACAGAAAGATGTTGAGACGGAGTTGGCCGCATTGGATGGCGATTCACATTCCACCACAAGTGTTACCTTGGCAGCTAGTGTGCCACTTCCTGGATCGCCTGAGCCGTCAACGGTCGTTACCTCCCCCTCCAAAAGCAACAACCCATTCGAGAGGTTGGCTTCCACTGGGACTGGACACACATCTCCCCGATCGCAGTCGCCATTCAATGCATTTGCCCCCCCAGTTTCTCAATCTTCCATCAGTGACCCGGTCGGACCCACAGATGCCTTCTCACTTTCGGCTTCTCATCCAGATCCTTTTGGTTTTGAGCAAGTATCCGAGGTTATGACCCCAGAAAGAATCCTCTCGCCGCAAGCCACTGGCACAAATTTGGAAAACGGTTCAGCGCGTCCTCCTGGTGCCCTCACGCCAACTACGGGTGATGAGAGTGAAGTTTATACTACACCACCCGCAACTGCCCCAACACGCTCCAATGCAACGAGCCCCACTCCCGCTGCTACAACACACATACTACTAGAGTCACCCCAATCACAGCCTGCTGAAGCACCTAGTTCTGCTGTCCATGATTCCGCACCCGAGCAACGGCGGTCGTTGAATGTTACTGACCTGGGCACCAAGCTTGAGGAACTTGAGGTTGATGAATCTGAGAGCGATAGTGATGATGAGATCCCGCTTGCTGAACTCGCTAAGCAACAGAACGACGATAACGTAAAACCACAAGAAGCCCCTGTACCCCCTTCAATTGCAGCACCAAAGGTAGAAGCGAACGCTCAACCACCAACCTCGACCTTTGACGATATTTTCGGGGTCTTGGATTCGCCACCCACTTTGCCATCCAGTAAGCTTGCAGATGCTTTTACAACCACTTCTGGTGACAAAGCCAACGGAGTGGATGTTCCAAGTAGCCTCCAAACAAGCGGTCCCCCCTTGACAGGCTTGAATGCATTTGATGCTGCCCTAGGTAAACTCTCATCTACCCCGCCTACCGGCCAGACGCCTGCAAAACAAATAAGTTTTGATGCCGACTTTGAGGACAACTTTGATTTTGCTGCCGCCACAAGCAACTTCCCTCCCATTACAGAAATAGAAGCGCCTGCTAATGGACAACCTAGTGAGAGTCAGAAACCCAACACATCATCGGGATTTGATGACTTGTTTGGTGCTCTCTCAAGCTCAGATAACAAGATAGCGGCTCAGACAACCCCAGAATCTACAGGAGCACCAACGTTGACGGCTTCAGGACCAGAAACTTCCAAGCTGACCGAGAATACGACGAGGATTTCTGCAGATCACCCAGGGACGCTGTCAACATCCACTTCTCAATCTGCTGCCTACTCTCCAACTCCTGATCTGGTTACGGAACCTACGTCGCCTCCCAAGTCCTTTTCATCCCGTTCAGATAATGGACCAACTTCACCATTGGCCAGAGAGAAATCCCCACCTGCAGTGATCCGCACCTCTTCTCCTAAACCAGCAAGGCCTTCAACTTCGTCGTCCACTCATGAAAGACTCAAAGAACCTCCTTCACGAACATCGAAACTGAGTGTGAGTGAAAAGCATACACAAGCCGGACTTCGACTAATTCCGAATCCAGATTCGATTGCCCTTTGGTAAGAAGAAGAAAACGCAACCTGAGCCCCTACCCTCCACGCACCTAACACCACCACAAGAACACCCGAGGACAATTTCGCCAGCACTTGACGATGATGTGGAACCTGTCAAGCAACTTGTAAATATGGGTTTCACCCGATCTGAAGCAGTTGCAGCACTGGAAAGAAACGCTTATGATCTGCCTAAAGCTATCAATAGTCTACTCGGCACACAATAGTGGATTGCTTTTCATTTTGTTTATCATCCTAGTATTTCGAGCTTCTGCCCTTCTTTCAACCCGATTTCCACTCATTCACGCCTTTACATAGGATTTGTTTAATAAGAAAGAATTTTAGTTCGTTGTTCTACTGTCAACACCCTTCACTCCTTCGTTAACGGACCTCTGGAATACCACTTTCCCTTTACTTCTTCACTTTTGACTGTGTTACGCCCTCTATCGATTAGCAATGCTACACTGACCTCCCGTATATTTGTCAGTGAGATGTAATGTGATGAATTGGTTGTTGGTGCTGAGCAAGGAGTTGTACAGAATTACGAGCAAGAATTATTCTTATTACTACGCGCACAATCTGGTGTCATGATTTGGAAGGTTGAGCGTTGACACCTTGGTTAACCAGCTCTTCCATTGTTGCTCTTTCTCCCGTCTGTTTACTTGCTGGGCCTCTTGTGTTTCTGTCGGGCGATGAACGTAGAGCACGAACACATGCTTGAGCATGGTGCACTTCTGTATCAATTCAAGTGTATTTGAACCGCTGGACAGATAGCGCGAAATATCGACCAGGCCGTCATCGTTAACCTGATTCCACGGAGTTAGACGTGTGTGAAAAAAACAGAGCAATAGGGCGTACACTGAAGGGAGGAGAAAGAGGTAGCACCGTCTGGGTGCCATCTCTATGAATCTTCACATGCAACTTGCCATGTTTTGGCCACATTGACTTGAGTTTTGAGAATTGTTCTTCAATAACTGTGGCATCATCATCCTCAGAAAAATGATATTCCATATCGCCCACATGGTAACACCCTAAAGAAACACACAAGTAAGAGGTATTGCTAATCGTCGTCAGCGATGTGCCAATACCCAGTTGGAGGATACTTACGGCGAGTAAGTACCTTTGTGGTCCACCCAAGCCTTGACTGCAGCAATTTGCTTTTGTGGAAGCACGAAATCGATTCGGATAGTACTATTCGCTTGAAGGCCACGCTGAAGTCCAAGAATACGCATCCGGCGTGTTGAGTTGACGGTCGCTGTATATTGAAGGGGATCAATTGTTACCAATTTTCCACCAAGGTCAAAACAAACCTGCCTGGTATTTCTTTAGTCTGAGCCAAGGAGCCTGTGTCTCCATCTCTAGCGTCCATCACAGTCGCAGCACCAGGACTTGGTGCCGACCCAACCTCAAATGTTGCGGCGCTATTCGTAGCACCCATGACGCTCTGCATATCAGCTCGTATAGAAGAGGTAGAGGGTGATGAACCTGCATAGGCTCCTGCATTGCGTGGTATCGCAGAACTTCCCGATGCGTCTACCATCATAGCATCCTCGGTAACTTGATCGGATGGTGCAGACACTGGAGCAGAGATCAGAGGTGTTCCCACCAGGTAAGTAGTACTACCATTTTGAGACTCTGTGTTGATGTTTCCTCTGGGAAGTACTCTGTCCGTGATCTCTGTTTGTGGCTGACTTGCTTGAGAGGTGGAAGGGACTGCTGCCTCTGTGGCTCCAATAAGTATCACATGTTCTGTTGTGTGGTCCGATGTAATTTGATTGCTCATAACTTCATCAACATTCCCCATTACTACCTCCGTTAGCTCCGCTGAACGGTGTGGTGATCCAATTCCTTGCTCTTGGACTTTGTCCTGAACGTTAATGCGTGAGCTTCTCAGTTCCTGCGCCTCTTCATTCCGTTCTTGATCAGGTATACTGGTATCGGCCGAGCCATTGACAGTAAGTCGCTCTCCAACTTTCGCTAAGTTCACATCGCTGGGTTGTGGGAATGATGCCTCTTGTATAGGTGGCCCGTGCGCTATAGAGAGGTATCAGTATCGAAGTACAAAAATCAGCAATGAATGCAACATACTCTGCTGTTCTGTCGGTGAGGTGGTCAAATCAATTACAGTAGGATGTTCTGACCCTGATATTTGCTTTGAACGGCGAAGTTCAGATAAATCAAGTTCAACAAGCTGGGATAAGTTCGTCTTTCGTTTGCGCTTTCGTGGAGGCGCAGGCGGATTATGGGTCAAACTAGTGGGTGGTGGCAATCCCTGAGAGTTTGATGAAGATGCACCAAAATTAGTAGGTTGCTCTTGAGTAGGGTGGGCGGTAGGGGCTCCAGTTAACGTCACAGATTCTGCCTGAGTCGCTGTATTGATGAGACTAGTAGTTCTAGAGTGCGGTGGTGTGTTTCAAAAGCAATAAGTGTCGATTCTTGGTAATAAATGATGCCAGCCCCGAGACCCTCAAAAATAGTGAACTTACCCATTGCGCGCGAGTTCCGTACCTCCTGCGGGCGTTACGATACTGCTAAGTAGGTGTTTAACTTGCGCTATAGAGCCATCAATTGATGTGCTAGTAAAACACAGCGACAATCATGCCTTGCAGCCCGGGTTCAATGAATCGATGAATAAAAGGCACCACAGACTTCATGAGCTGAGCATAGGGTAGCATCATGGGATGACTTTTATACTGAGCTATGTTAAAGGGTGTGGATAAATCGGTGTCCGCGCCGACCACCCTGCGGAAGGTATGTTGAGCAATCTAGTGGAGGAAGGTGTGTTAAAAGATAGACAGAGCGAGGAAGACTGGAGCCCGCCAACCATGAGTAAAGTGACAATCTGAATTCGTATTAGAGTAGTACGCAGAGACGAGGAAAGGAAAGACTACTTCGGGCCTTGCTTCTGTGTAGTATGCCCTATCCTCGCTGAGCCAAAGAGCCAATTTGCCAGCAAAGTTTTCGTACGTCGGGAGGTCATTCCTTGAGAGCTTCTGACGATAAAGAGGAAAGAGTTTGTTATTATTCTCAGCGGCCTGAGAGGTGGCCATTGGTAGACAGACGAACGCGGTGGTTCAAGCCCAGCACACAGGACAATCCCGATTGCAGCACCCAAGTCACGTGATAGATAGTATTATAGCACTGCACTGCACATCGCCGCCATCTTTACAATTTCACCCACTCATGTCTGGCAGACAAGGAGGAAAGCTCAAGCCCTTGAAGGTCGGGCATCTGGCATGCAAAGACTATGTGTGCTGATGAAAGAGATACCCAGGCCCCCAAGAAAGAGAAGAAGGAAGACACCGAAGAGGATCAGGCTTTCAAGACAAAGAAGAAAGCAGAAGAGCAAGCGCTGAAAGAAGCCAAGGCCAAAGGTATGTACTGTGCGTGTCATGGAACGAGCAGAAATACCTAGATGACTCTTGCAGCGATGAAGTGTGAGTAGATGTACCCCACGGGTGAGCCACGGCTGACGACGAATGGGCAGCAGGACCGTTGGTTGGGGGAGGAATCAAAAAGTGAGTGGACAAGTGTTGGGTCGGATACGAACAATCGCTGACTGGGAAACAGGTCGAGCGGGAAGAAGTGAGGATGGGAGGGATGGCGAGCAGGACGATTTGCGACTTGGAGCTTTGTAGGGGATGCCTTGACATGTGCTTAGATGCCAGTTAGAACAGTTAGCCAATCAGATTCTTCTCGGTGCTTTGGTTTTGTTTGCAATCCAAGTCCTCATCCACATCGTCCACCACATTCAGAGTTCTGCTCCTCCCCCATTGCTACAGATCTATGTTGGGGTCCTTGTCAGGCATTCCTCCCAATAACCTTCAGCAGCAGCCTCAGCAGCAGCAATCCCAGCAGCAGCCACAACCGCAACCGCAACAGAACTCAATCCCCCCGCCACCCCCACAAAACGGCCAGGATTTTACCTTGTCCAGCGTCCTCCACTTTTTGCAAACAGAGTGGAGGCGTTATGAGCGCGACAGAAATGAATGGGAGATCGAGAGAGCTGAGATGAGGGTTCGCTTTTTTTATATCGTCACGTTTCCCTGCCACATTGACCTTTGCGCACTTCTTTGTCCATGATCAACCATAGGCTCGAATAGCACTCCTGGAGGGCGAGCGTAGGTCGTTTGAGAATGTGAAACTTGATCTCATGCGTCGAGTCAAAATGCTTGAGTATGCATTGCGGATGGAACGGTACCTAGTTCCTTCGTGTCTCATCGTCGCCGATTTTGACGCGCCCTTCCCCATAGCTCGAAGCAATTGACACAACCGTCCGGCTTCTCCACTTCTTCATCTAAAATTGCCAATTTTAATTCACAAACTGGTTTATCCTTGCAAAAGGAGGATGGCCCGGGCCACAAGGAAGATAGTAGTGGGAGCTCCCCCAGGAGCGATGGTCAATCTCAATCTTTCTTCTTTCTCTCTCCACTCATCATCGTTTACTCCAGATTCGCCTCTGCCAGACACCCGACTTTCTAATGGTATCTCTGGAAATGCTTCCCTAGGCAGGCCTAGCTCATGGGGCAATGCCAACTGGTCAATTGGTCCTGCAGGTGGATCCATGACAAATCTTGGAAAGCCGCCTCCTGGACGAGATCCCAAGAGTAGGGCTCGCAGCCGTGATTATCTCAAACAGTGCGTCCCTTCTTCCACTACTTCGAGTCAGCCGACAACTTCTCTTGCAGCTGTCTGCAAGAAATATCCTATTTAACATCACCACAAGCCATGAACCCCCTTCCTAATCGACCACTGCTGAGCAATCCTCCTCTCCCATTAGCTATGCCTACTGTGCCGCCATTTGAATCCATGCCGTATAATCAGCGACCTCCACGAAAAGTTCTCCCTGAGGTCGGTAAAGAGTTTGCTCCTGCAGTGAATGGTTCCAATCCTGTTCCAAATCCATCACTACCGCCACCTCCGGCTCCTCAGCCAACGGATCGCAATAATAGCAACCCCTCCCTAATTGCTCAGCATATGCAATCTCCACAGGTTCAGGTCGGGCAACAAACACCTCCACCACAGCCATATCAGCCACCAAGCCAGCCCCAAGGCCAATCAAGGGATCGAGAGAAGGAGTTGGAATCCTCACGTGGATCACTAGCTAATATGTTCAACCGACCCGAAGAAATAAATCAGTGGAAAGACTCCATACAACAGCACCAAGAAGCAGTCGAGCCAACACGGCGTGGCGCTCAAGTAGCACCCACAAACGAGGCAACCCCATGGGATGTACGAGGCGGAAACGATGAAGATGGTAAGGATGAGGATCCTGAAATTGATGATGACGAGTCAACAGCAGTTGGAGAGGGTGAAGGTGCGAAGGTGTGGAAGGCAAAACGAACTCTTCGCAAGTAAGCGTTTCCCTCTCCCTCACTTCTCTTGTCTCAGTTCTCTGTCAGTCACTTGGATGCTGTTCGGGCGCTAGCTTTTCATCCGAAGGAACTATGTCTGGCAACGGGTGGCGATGATTGCACTGTAAAAATATGGAGAATGGAAGCAGCAGGGTTGGCTTCTTCGAGGTGAGTGTAGTAGCATTACTTGAAAAGCAGCGCTTCAATTTCCCAGTAGCACGAGACCAACGACAGAGGTTGAGCCCCAACTTACCCTTCGTGGGCACTCTGCTGCCATTACAAGGCTTATTCATGCAGCATCGAGGAATCTTTTATACTCCGCATCACTAGACTCCTCCATCCGAGTATGGGCATTGCCAACAGGAGCTCATTCTACCTATGCACCCTATGACGAGTCTCGTGCGAGAGGCGAGTTGGTGGGTCACACTGATGCAGTTTGGGACCTCGCGCTGGTCAGAGATGAAAACACGTTGATTAGTTGCGGTGCGGAAGGAGCAGTGAAAGTATGGGACGTCAGCAATCCTCATAGTCCGGGGAAATTGAAGCTGAGCTGGGGCTGGCACGGCTTAGATCAGCCAGATGGGCCGGAGGACCCAAATGCATTCGGAGCTACTGCAGTTGAAGCGCTAAGGGTTGATCTCAAGAAAGTGGCAGTTGCATATCAGAACGCAGTCGTCAAGATTTTCAACATAGAAACTGGAAAGGAATTGATGCAATTGCAAAGTGATGTTAGCTATGGTACTTGTCTCGCAACTCATTAAACTCTGCTGTGCTAATGAGCTTGAAGATGGCACGCCATCAACCCAGATAAACCGCATCGCGTCCCACCCTACCATGGCACTGCTTATCACAGCTCATGAAGATAAGTTTATTCGAATCTTCGATATTAATACAGGTCGAGCTGCTTTTTCCTATACATTTCCTAGACACTAACATTGGCATCAAGGTCAATGCACACACTCGATATTGGCACACCTCGATGGCGTAACGTCCTTGTCAATTGATGCCTCTGGATTCTCCCTGGTATCGGGAAGCCACGATTGTTCTGTTCGCTTTTGGGATCTACTGGGATCGAAATCTTGCGTCCAAGAGATAACGACACACCGGGAAAAGGCACGGGAAGGCGTCTTGGATGTGGCATACCACCCGACATTACCCTTCATGGCTAGTGCAGGTGCTGATGGTGTGGTGAAACTGTACGCGTCTTCCTAATCGATGGGCCATTACAACCACCGATTTCAGATTTTTGTGTTTGGGTATTTCCCGTCTCGTTTGTCTGTGCTTCCCCTGCCGTATATATTAGAACATGCCATACCTCACCTTTTGAGTAATCTGTTAGGCTCCATGACCAATGCTATTTTCAACCCAAACTGGTGGACATGTGCAACTTTGGATACTAGTAATACATTCAAGGTCCAGATACAGAAAACTAACGCTACAGAGTATGTTGGCAAGCACTATAATACAAGGCTTAGATCAAGGCTCTATGATAGAAGTGCCCATATTACTGGGAACTTATATCGCTTTTTCGGTAGTATACATTGAGCACACCTCGAGACGGATAGTAAGCATAGACATACCAATATTCATTCCAGGCTCTGCGCATATCACACCGGCACCTAGGCCTTTATCCCGTATAAGGGCCTCAACCTGACCTGCAATAATCTCACGTATGGGGTTATTAGGTGCGTGTTCCCCGCCGTTATCCTTGCAATGTATGACGACAATGCGAACCCCCGCAAGTGCACCCCTCAAGTCCTCCAAGGGTATTGGGTTGGTCTTTTGCTTTTTGCGAAATGGCCCGAGTCGAGCGTGTTTAGATGTTGTTGCAATACCCTTACGGTGCATGACAACCTCTGCAGCCAAAACGCACAACTCATCTACCAAGTGCTCTGGCGTTAAATGACCGTATAGCATGTTGTCCTTTCTTCCCGAAGACCAGGAACATTCAATAAAGATTGTTGAAAGTATGGCAGGTATTTTTGGCGCCGTTTCACGCCATACTTTACTATTTTGCGGTTTTGCTGAGAGGGTATCCGGTTCAACGTCACCGAAGAAGAGAAATTCCCTGGAAGACGCGTCGTGTCTGATGAAAAATGCCGCGGATTCGTGATTCCCTAAGCTGTCATGACCATGACTCACAGGCATGAGCCGCACTGAGATACCAGGATGAAGCTTCACATAATTGTTAAGTGGTAACCTTTGAGGGTTGGACGTGAGGACCCACAAGCAAAAGAGGCTGGGAGGTGCAACTTGAGGGATCACTTACGCAGTGTAGAGAAGTTTATAGGACTCGTCGCTCTCATTCCATGAGGCAAGATTAGGCCATATTCGGTCGGAAAACACGCACTCCAAGTCTTTGAGAGTGCAGCTAGCGCCATAGACACGCCTTCTTGGACCTGAGAGCGAGCCAGCAGAGAGGACCAGCCCGCTGATGTGATCGAGGTGCGCATGTGAAATGAGAAATGCTCTATACAGACATTCAGAAGGAGAGTTGACTGCAGTGCACAGGACATGCCTGATAAAAGAGTAAATTTGTGCCGCAGTGTAATTGCTTGAGTTGTTATCGGATGAGTCGGTGTTGGACGACTCATGGAAGAGTTTAGGATTGTCTCGCAGCAACCGAGCAAGCGCTCCTTGTCCCGAACCTTCACAACGGTTAAGAGGGGAAACCAATGTATTAGGGCAACATACCAGCCTCTAGCGCCACGATGCCATCTTCCCAGGCACTATCTGCTGTCTTCAAGAGATAACTATAAACATAGCACATCGTATTAGTAGAACGATAGGATACAATGAAAGCTTACGCAGAGAGGTTGGTCTCATCAGGACCGCCGCCTGAGCCTAACACCACCAGGTTGAAGACAGGTGGCATGAAGAAAGGAGGAGGCGATGAGGTAGGGGATACTGAAGGTCTTGCTGGTGTACTTAAAGCCCTCTAAACAGGGACGGTGTTGTATGACCCTGGTGCTGGGCTAGCACATTGTTAGATTTATGGCACGCAGCAGCGCCATAAGGGGCAGGTACCGCGTAGGAACTTGCTATCAATAGCCCTGTCTGACCTCCCGCTTGACAATGAACCCGCATCGGGGCCATTGGAAAGTAGTGCTTTCAGATACTTGGGATGTGTGTTCATCTCCTGGCCTTAACATACACTCGCTTATCACACGCTAGGTCCTTGGTCCTTTCCCAATTCACGCTCGCGAGCAGTACTTTATATCACCTGCATACCCAATCGATCGTGAATATGCCTTCATGTCGTTTCGTCCCTTCACTCACCCATTCCAGTGTCACAAGCAATTGATTATACCCGAACCTGGCCATCCTCCTATGCAGATGGGGGAAAAGTGGGCTGGGCTCGGGTCCGATCCGAGTCGAACGGGAATCTCAAGGTCTCTTTTCCGAATGTCAGGTATGAGCATCAGCCCTTCAACATAGATTTTATTGTCTTTGAACCTGTGCCGTGGTAGATGGCAGGCTCTCCGTTCAACAGAGGGCTGGGCTGCATTGCAGCATCATGCACTGCTCCATTCGACCTTTCTTGTCTACCCGCCAGATGAATATCGGGGAGAAGCACCACCGCATCTCCTTGTTCAATTAATACAAGGCTCCTTCTTCTCTGTCATGCCCAGTCAAAGGCGTGAATCCATTATACCGCAATGGTACACTGGAAATATTTACGACCTACCCGACGTTCTGCCACGTGCGGTCCCATTACCTGGCAATTTCGCCGTTCTGAGGCAAGGTCTCGAGCCAGTCAAATATGACATCTTTATTTCCGGAGATTATGAGGTTTTCACCATCTCCCCACCTGGATGATCCATCGTCTGACCGGATGCTCTCGGTATAGATCAGACTGTTTGGAGATCCCTGCTTCCAGGGTTCCCAAGTACCGGTGCAGCAGCTCCGCATAGAAATTCAGTTTGACAATGCAAGGCAGCCTGTAATACGAGAACCATCTCAGGATGTCATTTGTGACTTCGTGGAGGGCAAAATGTTTGGTGATGCGATTGGTGTGGGGCTTCGTGTATCATCTTCAAGTTCCGGCTCAACTTGCTGGATCGTGGAGGATGTATTGCCCTTGGATTCTGCGGTTGGGGTTCGTCTGGCTTAATTTCTGGGATCTGGCACGCATGCTCATTCAGATTCTTAAATAGAAAGTTAATTTGCACCTCCAAGCGCACATGCGATTAATGCCTTCTCAAATGCGTGTCATCCCCATCCGTATCACGCAAATTGGATACTTTCGGGGAGACAGACTCCCATTTACACTAAAGCTACGCAGCCCGACAAATTCAAACATACTGACCGTCACTTCATTCATAACCGTCAATCAGATTACAGCTTGGGGTCCTTCCTTTAGTGTCCCAATAAAGGCCACATATTTTTATGCCCAATCAATACCCACAGCATTTATCGCCATCCCTCCTCTATCACAAATCGCTCATGCACACATATCAGCTGTCATTGCGCTGCGTATGCACTTATTACTTTCGCGTGGCTTCAATATATTAAAAAGTATTGTTCCTATGTAGATGGTGCAGGTGTAGACATTCTCCGACAGGATTTTTGGGTCAATGCCCTACCTCGTCAGCAGAATTTGTGGTATGTTGTACCGACTGGCCGCACTACATGGGTATAGCGCTCGTCAACTTTGAAATAATATTAGAGTATTAATGCTCTATCAGGGTCTAGATTGGCATGGTCCCAGCACCAACGATGCATGGATGTCTCTACAGAATCTTGCCTCTATCTTGGGCTCACAACCACAGTGGAGTGCCTGGAAGCCCAACATCGACAAACCGGTCATACTGTTGGGGCATTCCAATGGTGGTCAAGGTACATGGCACATGGCAACTCATTATCCCGACCGTGTCACAGGAAGTAAGTCGGAATACAGTGCTGAGGTTGCACGTTGCTTACCCCTATAAAGTGATTGCAGCAGCAGCATACATTAAATCTCAGGCATACATATCCCTTTCCATGTCAAGGTGATTAATTTCTAACAGGAAAAGATGCTCAAAGAATAAATTATCCAATAGATCTGCACATTTCATTGACCCAATGCTACGAGCAATTCTTGAGACATCTCTGACACCTGATGACAACGACTTGCATTTATCAAATTTGAAGCACACCCGGGTCTTGGCGATCCATGGGTATGAATATTATACTTCAAGCACTACTTTTGTGTTCAAGCGCTCATAGGGGGGATGATGAAAACGTACCAGTATGGCACTCGCGAGAATTGATTAGCGACCTCCTTTCAAAAGGCCAGGAAGCGAGGTAAGAGTAAACCTGGCTACATTTGTCTTCATCTGAGGGAGATTCAGGTTGCATGAAGAACCAGGTCAAGGGCATTGGTACCCTTCTGTCTTCTTGAATAACGACGTAAAGGATTTCTTCCATCAATTATCAGGAAGCGAGAGAAAAACCCAAGACACGACATCCTTTACTCTGACTGTTGCTAGTCCCCTTGAATATGGCCCCATGCAAGGGTTTAGAATCGAACAGGTCTTGGTTCCGGGGAGGTTCGTGCTTCTGTTCGACTTTTTGCCAGCTCAGTCATAGCTTATTGAAATCAGACTTGCACAACTCCACATCGACAGCCGAAGTGACAAAGCAATCCACATGCGTACCCATAATGTACACAGCTTTTCCCTGTGCATTGGGCTATCAACACCACTTCAACTATACATTGATGGGCAAGAGCAGTTATGCAGCTCCGGACAAGAGGAACCACTACGCTTTCAGCGAGTACACCACTTGTGGGTGGTATGGTGTTAGATAAGCTATTAATCTTTGTCTCCAACTGATACCTAGCTCAGAAGGTTGATCTCAGTGAGGAATTACAACCTGCCTCACGCCTCCAAGAAATCCTGGTGTCTCCAGCTCCAATAGCATTCGTTGTAAAGGATGACGATGTTACAGCATCGTCCATTGCCCTCCGTCTCATCCACGACCTGAGTGCTTACCATCGATTAGACTCTCAACTTCTTTATTCGTCCGAACTCCTAGCGAATGTCGGCACCCCTCATATCAATATAGATGGAAACGTTGTCTACATTGGACGGCCTAACGATACCTTCGCGCAGTACATGCTCACACGAACTAGGACAGGCGTTATGACGAGTCCCGATGGACAACTCGTGATATCTGGTAGACCAGCTTCTGGATCTGGACTAGGTTTGCTCAGTTTTATCGAGTCTTGGCCCCTGTTAACACTTATGGTAGCATCTGCATTTTTCCATCCTCACCCATCCTCTCCTAAAGCGAAGTTCCTGTTTTTACTGGCAACAGACAACTGCGGCCTTGAAAGGCTTGCACGCCTTTTCCCCATCCGCACCGGTGTTCCAGTCCCTAGCTGGATCATTGTTAGTAAAGAAGCCGACGAGTTTGGAGCTGCAGGGATTTGTGGTGCTGGGTACGTATCAGTATTCTATGAAGTACATATATTAACCTGATTTCAGGATATGGAATTACGATTGGCAGTATAATCCGATTTCATCATGGATAGATACGTAAAGGTGACATCACAATTATGGGATTGATTATCGAGTACCACTCGTATTTACATCGGAAAGCCCAGTATCGTGTCTCGTACACCGATCGCAACATTGCAACATTGAAGTAGTAAGAATGTCGTACAATACATCATGCAGAAAGAGCCCAGATAAAACAAAGATGTGCGCTAAAGATGACAGCGAGGATAAGAACACCGAGAAATCTATTGCACGAACACGGAACGAGCGACCTGTACATTTGTAAAGCTTGTCAGCCCAAGGACGACAGTGTAATGAAGAACTGGCGTACACTTTCAAGAAGCATGTGAACTTCAGGGATAGCACGGACGAAGTCCTTGTTCCAAAACTCGTATTTTGGGTTGCGGAGTAGCTCAATAAAAGTGACCAGTGCGCCCCAAGGGTGAGGGCGGTGGACAACGAAGCGCTCAAGGAGCACACGTGTCACGACTTCCCTGAATCTCTCCTCTTTAACCTCTTGGAAAAGGTAGAGTATGAGTGAGCTAAACCAGTGAGTATGGGCGTTGGGGTAACGCAGATGTAACACCATGGCACACAAGAGGTGGTACTGCCCTGTGCAAACAGTCAGCATCAAGAGGAATGGGAATGATATCAATCGTACCTTCAACATCAAGGGTAGTAGCCAGATAACGCAGAGCGACCACACCAGGATCACTTGACGAAAACAGTGATGACCCACTCCTGGCCTTGGCCTGAGCCACTGATGAAACACCAATATACATCACAAGCGAGTTTATGAGGGAGAGGTTGTATATCTCGCCATTCGATTCGCTCGATGGGGTGACCTTGAGGCGATCTTTCAGTGATGGCAGGAAGGAGGAGGTTCCACGGTTTAGGAGGAATTGATCTAAATATCCACGCAAATCACCGTTCTTGAGACCGGAAGCGAAGTCTGATAACACAGGCGGAATTGGTCCCATGTCAAGCATGGTATCATATTTGAGGTTTCGGAGGTGTGGATCAGGGAGTGTGAGGGCAGAGGGAAATGCACTCAGGATGAGATTGCGCAACTGGATGCAACGGGCTGGAACAACATCACAGAGGCTGAAATAATACTCGCTCAGGAACTCTGGAAAATCATGCAACAAAACTAGGAGTAGGCGGAGCGTGCCCCGGTATAGGTCTCGAACGGGGCCTTGAAGGTCCGCATCCTTCAAAAAAGGAGCCAAGAATTTGAAGAGAGATAAAAGTAGCTTATGAAAAGCTGACCAGCCCTGCACAGTGCAGGTGAGTATAGCACTGATGCTGTCAAGATTTCTCCACGTACCTCACGATTTTCGGATAGAAGTAGCTTAGGCATGAACAATTTATGGGTTATGAGGCCGAGCCAGGAAAATGCAAACCCTGGGAAGTACGTGGGTTGAAGAGAACTGAATGTGTCACTGTAGCGAGATTAAGAAAAGATACAGGGATAGGTTGAGGCGCTCATTTACCTGATTGCTATTAATAAGTGGAAATATACTGGTCCGAGCTGCGCTTCCAAGGAGTGCAAGTCGTTGATCAAGCTGGAGAAGAACCGGAAAAATGGCTTCTGCTGAAACTTTGGGCCTTGTTCTTCGTGAAGATTGGAAAGAACCAGTACAAAGATAGAAAGAATCTTGGTTAGGTAATGGACCTTGGCTTGATCATTGTTGACCCCCGAGGCATCACCATGATATTTAATGATGTATACGATGAGCCGGGCGATGGCGTCCTGTGCTTGGAAAGCAAGCTCAGGCTCCCCAGATGTCATACATCTAGCGTAGCTGGTGACGCTGTGCTCAGCGAAAACTCTGAAAAAGAAAGACGAAAGGTCTTCAGCCTTGAGAATACCCTGTTTTGTGAGTTGGGTAATGAATTGCACGAAGGCCTTTTCTGGAGATGGACTGCGCTGGAAGATGTTTACCCATTGCTGGAACCAAACTCCGAGTTTTTCACGAAGCTGTTCATTTTCAGATTTTGGGCCTGGGTGAATAATACCAAGCGGGTCCGGAGTGGAGGGCGTAGGACGTCGCACGCCGCGTAAATCATCCAATAAACGATTTACCCTGAGTAAACTGTCAACTAGATAAATGGTCATTAAGATGATACCACTCACTCCTCGTTCCCTTTGCCCGTTTCCGCTAGTCGATCAAGAACGTCGATACAATAGGTGAATTGCGCTTGAGTTGCAACAGGTGGATCCGATGAAAGACATTCACGGATTAAACCAGCCACATAATTAAGGAGAAGTGGTCTCGGATCGGAGAGCAGGACCTTCGCAAGTTGTTGATCATGGAGAGTTGGGTTCAAAATGCCGCCCCGCAGGAGCGTAACAGTTACGGGGATATTGTATTTCCTCTGTATAACGTTAGTGAGCTCAACAAGCACGTGCCCAATGATATCTACCTCATCTTCAGCGTACAAGAGCCAAGTTATGGCTTCCTTGGCAACGTCTTCGAACGTCTGACATAGTTGGTCGAGCAATGCCGCATAAACCTCGCGACCAAGTGGTGATGGTGTTTTGTATAAGAGTTGTACGATTTTTTGAGACATCATGAGTGGTGTGCGATGACGGTCACTAGCCTCTGCGGCTAGGAATAAAATTTGGCGGACAAGGTGACGAACATCATGAGTCGCAGGTAACGCCACTAGGGATTGAACGGGGAGCTGAAGCATAACAGCCTCTAAATCACGAGTGAGGTTCTAAATACCGTGGTATTATGCCACTTGAGCGCCAAAATTAAATCAAATGAAATAAACACTGCAACTTACACCGAAGCGCTCCATAACCTCATGGTGGCTAAACAATGGTTGGGTTGACACAGACTCAGGTGCAGGGGAGGAAGCGTAGTGTGGTGGGGCGGCGAAAGACATATTTGAGCTGGGACGGCTACTGATGCGGCGTTTAGGATCCACATCTGCTGCGACCTATGAGACAAGACAAAAGACCAGCAACGTGAACACCTACTAAATTCCTCGTAGACAGACATTTGATGCGAAGCGACACCATTAGGGCGAATACGGAGGGGATCAGGAAGGCCAAAGGCGAAATTAGAAAGCGGAGCGGCGGGATCCCAGAATGTTTGTGGATTGCGGTTCTATAAGCAGGTCAGACACACATTTTTTGTTGCTTTTTAGATCATCGCACCTCTCGATGTCGGCGTCGTGCATCATAGGAGGGGGCGAAGCTTTCGTCTACATCAGCGATCGCCCGTTCCATTGCGGCTTTTTCGATGGCACTACACGCCAAGTCGAGGTTGTCTTGAATGAGCAGGACAATTACTTGTTCGGGAACCACCTAAAAACTTCGTCAGATGGGGATACCATAATAGAAGGGTAGACATACCTCATTGAAGCCGTGTTCAGCCAGGTATTGTCGGAGGTGAGTAGCCATGTTGCTCTTCAATGGCTCTTTGCAAGTAACAAGCGCCAAACTGCCAGCAAGCTTTTGGGCCATCAAATGACCAGCCTTCCGCACTTTATCCTCATTTGGTTCAGTCGCAAAGTCCTTGAAAACGAGCTCGCGAGTGGAAATCCCAGCAATAGTAACGGAGCGCTCAACGACAGGGATGATAATCTAATTGTGGTTGTTAAGTACAAAAACTGAAGACTCAAGCGAATCACGTACCTCACGTACTGCACGGTCTACTGCCATTTGAACTGCCCGTTTGAAGGCATGATTGACGTGAAGCGGAGCAAGTTGCGGGCTTATTTGGACGTGAAGGGCTAAAGTGGCCAGGATGGATTCAATGTGAGCGCCTATTGTTCGAGCATCGGAGGGACTAGTGGAATGCAACGCCAAGATTGGTGACTCGCCAATTGCTTGACCGGAAGGTTCGTAGCCACTTATCGCGATAGAGTCGATGTCAGAGACATAATCGGACATAGGCGGAGCAGATATCGTCTCTGCAAGAGGGCGATTACGCAGTGTGGTAGTTGCTTCTACCGAGTCGAGATCAATAGAAATAGCCTTGCACAGCATCTCGATTTCAAACTTGAGGTTCAATTTCAAGTCTGCAAAATGATACAACTCCACCAACAAGCTCAATACCCCCATTAGCCAAGGGTTAGGTGGTCGAAACACCTTGGAACGGGAGCACGCCTCCAGAGTCTTGCAAACAAACGTGATGGCCACAACTAATCTTCCACTATCATAACCCTCAAGGAGCAAGTCTTTGAATGACAAGTTTTTGTGTCGTATTGGGCGGTCGCGTGCAAGAGTGATTGTACCGAGCCAGGATCCCACGTTCTTGAGCGTATTGCGTTCAGGTCCAGATTGCATCGTCCTCTCCGAGTTGAGCAAGGTCGCAGCTTTTGCAAAAGTTTCACGAAGTATGTTCTTAGCAAGTGGTTCCCTGTTTAACGCATCCAGAAAACGAAGATAGAGAGTGTGATTGTTGGGTTCCGAGCTGACTCGCTGGTCCACAAGGTAGTTGGCAAACCATCGAGAGTACTTGTCATCAAACAAATCCTTCATTTCGACAATCTTATCATCAAAGTTGCTGGGGGCCAGGTTGTTCACAATGAAAAGGAATTTGTCGGATAGCTCTTCTGCGGGCGCTTCAGGATCACCTTCAATAGCATCAGGTTGAATGCTAGTAAAGACTTGAGACCGTTCGCCCGGCGTTGCTTGTTGGTTATCAGGGGTTCCTGTTTCGCCTGATGCAGTCAAGGCACGATGAATAGCCTGAACAAGATCTGGCCGCGATTCGATGAGATGAGGGATGCGAAGAAGAGCTTGACAAAGAGGTTGCCATTCAGCAAGCCGAAACTCGAAACGAGAAAGAGCTTGGATGCCGAATTTGAAAAGATTGGTCTCCGGGGGGCAGTTTAAAGCATCGATAACGTAGCGGATAGCGATGCCCAGTGGGATGTAATCAATGAGGCGATGTTGAATCAGTGATCCAAAAAGATATGCGGTCATTGCTAATTCTCGGGCCGGGTAATACAACTGGAAAAACCGGTACTCGTCGAAGAGGAAGTGAAGCATACAGGAAAAGATTTCATGATCGCGAGGATTAGCTGATTCCTTGTACCGTTGAAGCATTGCAATGACATCATCGATGGTAATGTGTTCATCGTACATCTGCTTGTAGATGCCATCGACTTCGGTCTCTATCTCAGGCGAGTATGTGACGACAGAAAACCCTGGTTCAGCCTCAGCGCCGGGTGTAAGGGACATGAGGCGAGGGTGAATTTGTAAGCAGGCGTTGCGAACTTCGACACAAAAATCGACGTCGGAATCGTTCATTTGCGTGGTGCTTCGCAGGCGAATGAGTATGCCTGATGGAATCACTTTATAGAAAAACTTACCTGTTCCGTAGAAAGCGCAGGATGATGGTAACTGTGGTTGGATTAAGTGCCATGGTCCGAGGCTCCACAGCAGGGTCTGAGAGTCGGCAGACTTTTTCGCTCTCCATTTTCTGCTCTAAAAACGCGATAACGGAATGGAGAAATTCGGCGCCATGTGCGATGGCATTGTCGGTAAGCCATTTGTCCAGATTGAGATACTCTCTCCGGGAAGCGAGAGCAGCAACGTCTAGCGCAAACCCAAACGGACGAACTTCTAAGAGAGCTTCGAGTATCTTTATTTGATACCCGGTGAAACCATTGTCGTGAAATGTGGCGCAGAAGAACTTACTTTAAGATCTTGGGCAACATCTAAAATCCTCGTAATATTCAGTTGGTTTTCATCGTAAAACTCGCGGAAGGCGTTCGTCAGCAATGAAGGGTCGATTTGCCACATCCTCATGAACACGAGTTGATGGTTGGGATGACCAGCAAGGAACATTGCTAATAAGCGTTTTGTGTAATCTCTGCGAAGGTCATTCCAAGGCGCATCCTATCGAGAGATGGTGCGTTAGAGGGCTGTGATGCAAGGTTTATGGATTGAGCATTCCTTACCGGAACCAATAATAGGCCCATATGTACCAACTCCGCACTAATTTTAATAGCTTTATCTAACATCTCGCGGATGCAGTGGCGAACCTCCGCATTATCCGAATCGGAAAGACGCACAAGGACCTGGAAAAGTTCGAGCGAGTTCCACGTCTGCCCTTGTACATTGGCAGCTAATGATTTTATCGTGGGACTAGCAACCGCAACGTCGTCTACAGTGACGATACGACGACCTGGGACCTGGACGAAAGAAAACGTATCTGAAGGTAGGGAAAGGAGGGCGTCGAGGAGTCGTAACTGATACAGTGGATTTCCCCATGCTATCCAGAATGCGGTGACCGCGTGTGGTTCAGCATCTCGAGGGCAATTGAGCAGAATAGCGATGAGAAACTTTAGCGTTGCGGTATCGACACCATGCCGATCAGGCAAATCAAACGATCTGACAACGCTCGCCCAGTTGAAATGAACAGGCTGACGACGTGTTAGATTGAAATTAAATGAAGCGGCGCAGGACTGCAGAACGTACAAAATTTTTCAACACCCTAAGGAGAGACAAGACATCACAAATGGGATTTCCTTCAGCAGCCAAGCGAGCAAGACTCGCAAGCGTTTCAACCACCTGGTTCTCGCTGGGTGGCGTTTTCTCTGTCATACCGTATCTTGCCAACACACCCTTTACAACTTCTGGGTCGGATGTAATATCAGGTCCCAGTTGCGCCAGTGTTTGCACCAAGCTGACGCCTGATGGTATGCTAATCATCAAACCAAGTCAGTTTTCATGTACCAATCTATAGAGAAGTTTTACCTCAAATTGGGCAATATGCGCTGTAAAATAGGTGCAACCGTCTCCTTCCCATACTTTGTCTGTATAGCAACGATGAGAGCTTGTCGCTGGGACGCCTCCAGTATTGGACCATCAGACGAGGAATCGGAGAGCAAATTCGACAATAGCTTCGTTGCTTGATTGGGTGTCAGATCGCCATTTTCAAATGACGGGTTATGGCAAAGCGCAAGAACAGCGTTATCGAACTCGGCACGAATAACAGCACTTGCTTGGACAACTAACTCTTTCCGAGCTGGTGCCGCCACGATGGACGAGGCCAAGACAAGTTTTTCGAGTGGCCGAAGTCCAACACGATCAACAAATCGGTTGAAATCGAAATGCCGGAAAACATCACCCTCGCCCTTGTCGATTCCTTCACGAAAACGGTCCGCGAGATATGGGTCACGAGCCAACCTTTGGGTTTCCTGGACTAAGAGACGAAACGTGAGAGAACTTGACTGATCAAAAGCAGGAGATGTTGCTTGTGGGGGTCGTGACTGGAAGATGCTGATGAGGCGACGAATGAAATGGAGATATGTTTCTATGCCATGGTGTTCTGACAGCTGGAGAGGCATTAGGATTGTATTCGCCGGGATATACAGCAAACTGTCAGCTTACCGAGCGAATTTCAATCTGATTCCTATCGAAATTCTCCTCTGTCAAAGTCGACAACAGAAATACGATCTGAGTCTTGACTATGGTGTTTATGTTCGTCGTGGGCGGATTGTCCATATGAGATGACCTGGAAGGGGTCACCGAGCGTCGAAGGACGCTCCCAGACTGGCTCGCCGTTTTGGTGGATGGTATTTGGGGTATGAGGGTGAAGGGATGGGAAGTCGGCCTCGTACACCGACTTCAACGAAACGCAAAGTGGTGGTGGCGACCTGCACCTTGCTTAGGAGTTCTCTCAGGGTGAGTCGATTTAAACTCCGCTTCAAATATTATAGAAGCTAGTTACAGAACCAGAACGCAATGACAGTCTATGTAAATGTAGCGATGTATCCCAACTCAAATTGACTGTAATCATCTGCTATAAATGTGACTACCTCAGCAGCAGCATTAACGCCGGTAAAGCCTCCACAGAGCAAAAGAACATCCAAAAAGAATACCGAAGAACAGATAAAAGATCCTTCCCTCTTTTGCTGGATCTCCACCAGCAAGCAAGTTCCGGAGAGGGAGGAATACCAAACCAACAAAGAAATTAACGACCCCTGGGTACATGAGCATGCGGTGCGTTAAGATAAGTAGAACGGCCTACAGTTGAGTGATAATGCTATGGAAGATAGCAATGACACGGCCTGTGAAGAAAACGCCTGAGTAACACTGGAAAACACTGGACAATGGACGAAATGCATGCCATACATGTGCTGGTGATACTTCAGGTATCATGACGAAAGGCACGGGACCCAATCCCACCGCAAAAGACCTAATCATGGACAATATGAGTCAAAATATCAACAATTCTACAGTTGGAATGCATACATAATAAAAGTAATGATGGCAACGCTGGAGGGCACTATCAAACCTGCATTCAGGCTGTGACCTATGGCCAATAGGGATAGGCAAACTCCCCCAATTGAGAGGAATAACAACTTTTTCCGGCCCATTTTCTGAAAAGGTCTCGCACTCACTCCACCGGAAGGGGGAAGGACCACACATACCTCAATGAGAATTATTGGTGGGAAGGTCATCAAAACGTTAACGACAGTGATTCCAAGGGACACATAGGGTGCAAAATCGGGAAGTGACTTGGATAGGATGTCGTTACTATAATATAGCACTGTTGGCCGAATTAGTCCGCGCACTGGTGGTAAATGACTAGCAGATCCAACCTGCATTGACACCTGGTAATAACGCATTAATAAAACTACTCTATTTCGTGTCAATTGAATATATGTGACCCACCAGATATTTGTTGGGCAGTCATTGCCAAACAGACAATTGCTAAAGGTCTTTGAATTTCTCTCGACGTAAGTAACTCGAAAGTTGGTGGGGCAGGGCGTCCCTCGTGATGCAGTGTCTCAGATTCAGCAAGCAAGGGGTCTTCGAGGTCATCGCGTGAAGCAGAGGCTAAAATTTTTGCTTGATCCAGTTGCAAAGGAGACGATGGAGAGGAATACATACGCAAAAGGTGATACAGCCTGTCTATGGCTTGCTTCTGCTCTTCAAGTCTGCGCTTGGAGTTGAGCCACGTTGGGGATTCCGTGGCCTTCGTAGAGAGAACAAGTTGCGCGATTGCCAGTGCACATGAGAGGAAGAGCACCATCCTCCAGTCTTCTGGTGTCGCAAGACGGAACCCAATAATTTGGGTTATCATGATTCCCAGTACTATACCTAATTGTGTAAGGACACCTGCGGAAGACGTCAAGGTGCGAAATTAGGAACGAGGGATCTGGAACTTGCCAACATTGCCACTTATCTTCGCAGGTGCTATTTCAGAAAGGAAGATGGGGACTACACACAACCCTATGCCTGAGCCAATGCCAATAAGCAGTCTGAATAGCAAACGAAAATGCAGCTGTTATGATTCTGTAGAGCTGTGATTATCACTTGCTCACCTGCCGAACGCCAACACGCTGACAGATGGGCCAACACCCATGATACCAGCCCCAAGCGCCATGAAGGCGGAGCTCGCTTTGATTGCTCCTTTACGTCCATTGCCTTCCATCAACACGTTGGCACTAAGGCTCCCTATCAACCCGCCGATGGTGAAGACAGCGGTCACGACGGAAAATAAGAAGTCGGACATGGGCACACAAAGGGGAAGGCCATAACGCGTTGCGATTACTGGATCCTGCGGATTGCGCGACTCTTTGCAGGTCAGAACTGCTTGGATTTGGTTCAAAGCTGATATGTGATAGCCATACTGCGCATGCGTGAGGGTGTCTACTGGAGAACGAAGGGAAAAAAGGTACCTGGAAGGTGGTGATGAGAATCCAAAGACACAAAGACCAGCCGTAGACTGTGAAAGACTGGGGTTTAGTGAGGGTTGGTGGCATGGAGGGATGGAGAAAGAGGGGTGTCGGGCCTGACGGCGTGGCGGGCTGAATATGCTCGCGGTGATGTTATGCGGGGAAGTTGCCTGCGACCCTGAGACGTTGAATGGTCCCGACCTGGAAAGCTGCAAATCAAGGAGAGTGGTCTACCAACTTCCCAGTTTTTGCCGTGCCTGTAACGTGCTGGCACATCAGAATGCTTCATCCGGAGCACCCCTGGCCTGCTTTTGCGGGTTAGAGCACACAACCCCCATAGACTGGCCCCGGCCGTCTCTATTCACGGGGGTTGACAGCCGGTAAGTGTGAGACCACATGGACATTCCCCCCTTCAGTGCTTGATTTTGGCTTTAACAACTTCGGCAGTTGGTTGCCTTTCTTCTTGCTAACCATCTTCTTTTCGTCCTTGCAACCTTTTGCAAGCTGGTGCCCATCAGCCTGCCAGCCCCGCCTCCCCTCCCTTTCCTTACCCTCACACTCCTTTACACACACTCCCTGCCCTAACATGTACAGCCTTACCCCCGCCATCCTCCTGGCCTCTCTCCGTGTCGCATATGCCGCAACTGCCGAACAGTGGAGAGGCCGTTCTATATACCAGTGCGTCTGAAAATCCCATACTTATTTGTATTCACGACATACTGTGCTTCCACAGACTAATTACCGATCGCTTCGCTCTACCCTCTGGCGCCTCTACCAATGCCTGTGATCCGGGTCAACAGACATGGTGCGGAGGTAACTGGAACTCGTGAGCCTTTCCCGCATTTCTGTCCAGTCCAGTCCTCAAACGAGACCGATGTCGTATCTAGCATTCGGGAAAATCTGGACTATATTGAGAATGCCGGGTTTTCTGCTAGTATGTGAACAACCTTTGTAGCTCTGCCCAATGTGCATTATTTCGCCAGTCTGGATTAGTCCCATCAACCAAAACTACGAGGGTCCTAGGACAGCCTATGGTGACCCATACCATGGCTATTGGATCGCGGACGTCACAAAGCTTAATGACCGCTTTGGCACTGAGGACGATCTCAAAGCCCTCGTGGCAGAAGTCCACCGTCGTGGCATGTGAGTGCTGTTCTTTCTGAAGATGAATCTACGGCCGACAAACGTAACTAGGTACATCATGGTGGATGTTGTTGTGAACAATGTAATGGCCCCTAGTCTGACGCCTGATTGGTCCAAATATATGTTCAAGGATCCTGTTGGTGTTCTGCCTCGCTTGTACCGTATATTTGTTGATTCCTTTCTAGTCGTTTTATCACCCTTATTGTCCAATCCAGTGGGGAAACGCGACTAGCGAAGAAGAGTGCTGGATGGGTGACGAAAGGGTCCCTCTCCCGGATCTTGACACTCGTAATCCAGCGGTTGTATCTCAGTACGGAGATTGGATTGAAAATCTAGTTCGGGAATACGAGATAGATGGACTCCGTATTGATGGTGAGTAAAGCTTCTTCCGCATTAGCACTCAACAGCCCCAAAATGTAATATTTAAATAACCCCTCTGTATTTTAGCCGCAAAGTAAGTTGTTTACTTCCGGACCTTGAGTGGCTTCCGCTAATTATTCATAGGCATGTGAATATGGATTTCTGGCCCGACTTCGCTTCTCGAGCTGGTGTATTCTGCATGGGTGAAGTTTTCAGTGGAATTGAGGTCGAGTAAGTTGGGTTTCATTGTGTTCTTGTACTGTCTCATAGACGGAATGTCTGTAGTCCTGTAGCCCAATGGCAAGGCCCCCAAGCACTTGATTCTGTTCTGAACTTTCCCATGTATCAAGCGTTAGCGGATGCTTTTGCTATTCCAGGGCCCCAGAACATGTCCGCGCTTACTGTTACACTCCAGGAAGCTAGGTCCAAATTTAAGGTGATTTTCACGGGATGGTCATTATTTGCCGCCTCTAAGGTTCTGCCCAGGATGTCAGTGTCCTTGGAAACTTCCTGGAAAATCATGACGTCCCTCGCTGGCACAATAAATCTGTCGATCCTCAAAGCCTTTAGTAAGTCATGTACATAATGGAACCGAGCAACGGACTTACGCCTCTAAGTAATGCCATGGTCCTTAGTTTCATGACCGATGGCATCCCTGTTGTTTATTATGGGCTAGAGCAAGGGTTTGCTGGTGCCGGAGACCCTGTAAGCACGGCCACCCATTTGTAGTCGTACACACCATAACCCCATCTAGTACAATCGCGAAGCTCTTTGGCCATCTGGTTATGCTGAGACGTATACTTACAAGCTTATGGCCAAGTTGAACAGGGTCTGTTTTTAGTAAAATCTTGCTTGCGTTTTGGCCAAATATGCCTTTCCAGGTTCGCAACTACCTTGTGTCCTCAACAGATTGGCTTGATCAAGAGACACGAATTATCTCATCGAATGACCACGCTATTGCCATATCAAAAGGCCACGTTATAACAGTTGCCACAAATATTGGCTCTCCAGTGAGTACCATATTCCAATCGCCTGTGCTTTATTACTTGACGACGTTGGTCTAGCCGCGAAATAATACCGCAATTGCCTTCTCCACCCCGTATGAATCTAGTACACCCCTAACAAAGTATGGCTGGCTACTCTTTGTCTCAATTGCTGTTGACACGTTGTCTAGTATTGTCACTTGCCAGGAATGGGTGGTTGGCTCTCAAGGAATGGCACAGGTCGAGTATACCAAAGGTGGTGCTGCCGTTGTCCTTGTACCAAATGATGTCCTCGAATCTTCTGGTGTGTGCCAAGACGATTCTGAGCCTGATGATCATAGTGGCTTGAAGGCGTCCGACTATTCCAACTCTGCAGCAAGACCGACGACGCCATGGTTAAGCAGCTTGACCGGAATAATGCTCATATTCATTGCTCTACGTTTTTATTAATGCCACCTGACCTAACGCACTCGCGCCACTTTCAGCTTTGCTCTGCTCACCAGTCAATGCTACCGTCCCCCTTCTGTCCTACAACCGTTGCTTATTTCAGCAGTGTGCAGCGCCATTAAATACCTGTGATACTATTCTATATCCCCCTCACCTTCATCGTGTCCGCTCTCTTGGTTTGTACTGCAGTGATAACACATTGGAATTAATACATCTCAAATTCTTATTGATGTCACACGTGACCATCACTACGCTCAGGGTTACCCACTGTCTAAGCCTGGTATTCCTATATCAAAGACGCGTCTTGTGTGAGAAGAATCTACTTGAATGCCCCGAGAAATCGTTACGATTCAGATTGGACAATGTGGAAACCAAAGTATGCCCCTGACATCTTCTCCCAATTCTCCTCTTCACTAATTTATGTACTAACACCTCACAATCACAACCTTTCTCCATAAATACCGGCCCTCTTGATCCCTTGTGCATCATTCAGTGGGCTCTGTATACTGGCAGCGCCTCTGTGCAGAGCATGGGATTAGCAAGGAGGGTATACTGGAGGAGTGGGCAACAGAGGGTGGAGATCGCAAGGATGTATTTTTCTACCAGGCTGATGATGAGCATTACATTCCTCGTGCCATCCTGGTGGATCTCGAACCAAGGGTAAGCGTGTACTGCCTCTTACACGTTCTAAATATTTGACGTCGACCATGCTGTCTTTTGTCTTAAGGTTATCAATGCTATTTTGACATCTCCTTATGCAAACCTATACAACCCCGAGAACATTTTTGTGTCCAAGGATGGAGGCGGCGCAGGAAACAATTGGGCGTATGGATATGCTTCTGGGGAGAGGATATACGAAGAAATTATTGAGATGATAGACCGTGAAGCAGAGGGCAGTGATTCCCTAGAGGCAAGTCTTGCAAAGGTGCATCTTTATAGGACCTCACCAATGAACTCGTCCAGGGCTTCATGCTAATGCATTCAATTGCGGGCGGAACAGGGTCTGGCCTAGGATCATACGTCCTGGAGAGACTGAACGAGAGGTATCCCAAGAAACTGACGCAGACATACAGTGTGTTCCCAAATCCGAGCGAGGGAGATGTTGTTGTTCAACCTTACAATTCACTGTTGACACTCAAGCGCTTAGCCAACCACGTTGACTCGGTTATAGTTCTGGACAATGGTGCACTATCGCGGATTTCTGCAGATCGTGTACACGTTCAGATGCCCTCATTCGAACAGGCGAACCAACTCGTCCGTTTTATCATTTGTTGCACGCTCATCGCTTGCTCAGTCGCAAATATTTGGTAGGTATCAACCGTAATGGCGGCGAGTACGCAGACACTTCGATACCCAGGATACATGAACAATGATCTCGTTGGCATAATTGCGTCGTTGATCCCAACTCCCAGATGTCACTTTTTGACAACATCATATACCCCATTCACTAGCGACCAAATCGACAAGGTATGAATTGCCTGCAAACGGAGGTAGCCCACTCAATGTTGTGCATAGGCGAAGTCTATACGACGGACAACGGTGCTTGACGTCATGCGCAGACTGCTTCAGCCTAAGAACAGAATGGTGTCATCGTCACCAAGCAAAACAGCGTGCTATATCTCTATTTTGAACATCATCCAGGGAGAGGTAGACCCGACAGACGTGCGTTAGCTCACCCCAATAACTCTTGATCTTTTATCAGAATTATATATATTAGGTGCACCAATCTCTACTACGGATTCGTGAGCGTCAGCTGGCAAACTTTATTCCATGGGGGCCAGCCTCAATACAAGTGGCGCTAACAAGGAGATCGCCCTACATTACCACGAACCACCGAGTGAGCGGGCTGATGCTGGCCAATCATACAGGCGTAGCATCAGTGAGTCATATTCCGCTCGATTTAACCCAGGTTCATATCACAGAAACGGGAACAGCTTTTCAAGCGAATGCAGGACCAGTATGATAAACTGAAGAGGAAGAATGCATTCTTGGAACAGTACAAGAAAGAGCGAATATTCGACTTGGAGGAGTTTGACGATGCCCGGTATGTTGGAAGACACTAACAGTGAATTGGGCTGACTTGGATGTGAAAGCGCTACGTGCGAAGAACTCCTGAAAGAGTATAAAGCTTGTGAAAGTCCTGACTACATCTCATATGTAGGTCTGCATTTCCACTGCATCTGCTCATTAATGACCATGTCTCGAGGGCACGGAGAGCAAAAAGGGAGAGTAGACGTGAACCCCTACTTGCGGGTGAATGATTTGGTTTACGCGCTTTACGACCTTACTGATGTACAAGTAGTATAGCCTGTTGTTGAGATTCAAACTCGTGTACAAGCCAGGAATTATCTAGATAAGAAGTGTATCAGAGATGGCCACGTCGGTTTGTGGAGGGGCGCAAGTAATCTCGCATGTTTACGATTTCTTTGGCCCCTCCAATGGCTTCCCAATATCGGAACCACGCAATTTGACACCAAGAACTCGCTCTAATTTGCCGAGGATCTGGGGGTTCGGTGTAGCCTTGCCATTCTCATAGTCTTGTAGAACAGTGGGCTTCTCGTTGATTTTCTGTGCTACATCCTTTTGGGTCAAATTTCGTGCAAGACGTGCAGTTTGGATGGCCTATCAGAAACGTAATGTGAGTAAGAGCACGGGACGGGGAGGACGAAGAAACACGAACTCGGCCAACGGACAGAGAAACCTTGGGCGGAGGCGCCACCTCGTTGTCCCGATCTAGTTTGGCGATACGCTGATGGTCGGTACCTGTGCAGAGACAATGAGGTTTGGCGATTCAAAAACTTGAGAGCTGGGGAAGGCTGAGCACCTTGGTGTGCCTTGTTGAGACCGGCGGTCGTTTTCTTATCGGTCTGAACGACAGCGCCTACACGCCGTGCCTAAGAAGGAAAGGGACACGGTTGGATGATGTATTCGGAGGGAACGTGGATATACGCACAGCTGAAAGGACGAGTTAGGAGACCACAAGGACTGCATGCAGGGAACACACCATTCAGATCAGAGTCCTTCTTTGTGACTTTGGCGACGTTGCGTTTGTAGCCAATGACAACTTTGGTGTCCCAGTCGTCGCTCATTATGCGGATGGTGATGGGGGGTGGGTAGGGTGTTGGTGGTAGTTGAAGAGAAAATGGAGGTTGTTTATATTGATGATGCAAGCACTGAGTCAGACGAGGGAGGCGATGCGACGTAAACAAGGTACAGGGACCGAATAAGTGGCAGGACAGAAATAGCGGACGGCGATGACGAGAGTCGGGATGATGGTTTGGACTTTGTCTTGGTCGCGACGGCACGGACAATGAGGAGGACAACGGCAAGACTGGCCTCTGTGGCCATAACAACGTTGGGCTAGAATTGTTGATGTCCGGTCTGTGACATTCATCAAACCAACAGCCATATCAATCCCTCCACCGTACGTACTTCTCTCTCACCTTCTTCGTTCTCTCTTCTCATTCTCTGCTTTCTTTCTTTCTTTTCTTTCCCTTCTCCACTTCCCCCTCTCGCAGTGCGAGCCCATAGACGTTGACCGTCGTTCCTGCTCTCCAATCCTTGCCTGGTGCTACAGCAACCTCTGTAACTACCTCAGTACATCCGCTCTTTCAGAGTGCCCCTCCTTAGCTCCCAAAGTCCCCAATCGACTCCCAATCATACCTCAAGGCTGCTCCTTCAATAGCGTTCTCCCCGCGACTTTTTGCCTCTGTCCAGCTATCCTCCACCCCCACTCCGTTTCCCCTAGTCCAACCCCAATCCCGCAGACAACATGGTCTCTCGAAAGCTGATGGGCGTCTGGGCTGCATTGGACCTTTGTCTCCTTGCTGCTGGGGCCGTTGCCATCGCCCTCTCCATTGTCTGGCGTGCCCCGAATATTTTGATGAATATGGTTCTGTCTGATGCCGATCTCACCGGTAAGTAGTACCTCACGCCTGCCTATGCCTCCCGTCAATGTTATTCCATTTTGTAGCTGGTCTGGTTCTGGGTGTGGCACTGTTGGTTACCTTTGCAATTTCAATCGCTGGCGTCGTTCAACAAAATCACATTACAATCGGTCTCGTCGTTCTCAATTGGGCTTTGCTTATCGACGCCATTGGAATCATCATCATCGGTACTTTCGTCTGGTTCTTCACACTACGAGAACGTGCAAATTTCTACGAATTATGGCTTGCCGCCACACCCGATGTCCGTCGCACCCTGCAGGATCAGGTTAGTATGAATCTGTGCGGGCGGTTACCTATTGGCCCTGACATTGTCACAACAGTTCAAGTGCTGTGGATATTTTACTGGCAACGACACAGTCGAGATCGGTGGTTATTGCGAAAGTCTAGACTTTGCCAATTCTCTTAATGAGACTGTACTTGAGAACTTCTGTGTCACACCCATCACCGCTTTCGCGGACATGACCTTAAACAATGTCTTCACGTATGTTACTCATTTAACTTGCTCACGACTTGTCATGCTGATTGATTTTCAAGGACTGTGAGATACCTTTACAGGAATTCTTTGCAGGGGTTTGCAACTCATTGCTTACATATAGGTTTATGGATATATGGCTATCGTCCTCTCGCTTTTGCTTGCGACCCTCTGCGTTATCAAGAAGGTTTGTGCTTACCTCTCAACATGGGTTTGTTCTTATTCACTCCTCCTCTAGCGACAAGAAGATGAACGTTTCAAGAAAATTGATGCGAAGCGAGGCAGGTCTTTTGTCTAATCAGAGTGTGCAAGGAAATGAAAAGGGATTTGCGAGCAAATCTCTCTTGTATACCCACTTCAATACTAAGCGGCCCTCGCATCTTCGCTTTCTCATTTTTTTCTCATCTCTCTTGCTAGTCAACCTTGTAGAGTTCAGTGATTGGAGTCATCCGGGATCGTCTCAGAGGTATTTTCAGATATTGCTGTACATACTTCGCTTTTGTTCTTTTTCAAATTTCAATTTACACTCATTTGGGGCGCTCTGCTGCCAACCCCCTTTGGTTTACCCCACCAATCATGCCCCAACATCATAATGCCAAAGTCTCGTCAACGCAAAAAGCCCATTACGCAGATAGATCCTCACTCTCTGGATGCTACAAAATCATCCAGCAAACCTAAATCTAGCCGGAGCGTCATCAGGCGGTTTCATACCCTGTTGAAAACACAAGCACGCTTAAAGAAGGATGCAGACAAGAACAAGGTAGCCTTAGAAGAGACAGACAGGAGCATCGAGGAACTCGGTGGATTGGGTTTTTATCAGAGGATGTCAGCCATTGGTCAGGGAAATGACAGAGGTGGGGGGAGTGAAAAATTCTTCATTGGATGGCTGAAAGAGCTGGGTTCCGCAAAATGCAAAGACTCTGGAGAGAAGAAGAGGTATGTTGCAGCTGACCTTGTCTGGATGACGGGCTTCAAGTTCTGCATACAGACTACTAGAAGTCGGTGCTCTTAAGCCAGATAACTACCATTCATGTTTATCATGGCTCATCCCGACTCCAATTGACTTGCATTCACGGCATCCATCGATACAACAGCAAGATTTCCTCCTTTTGAATGTCGACCAGAATATAGAATGCTGGGACTTGGTCAGTCTCAGTCTCGTTGTCAATTTTGTGCCAGAAGCAAAAGACAGAGGTGAGCAGTATTTGGGTGCACACGATGCGGGTGCTGGATTGCCTGTAGGGCGGATGTTGCAACTGGCGCATACCATACTCGTCCCAGAGGGCTATTTATTCCTTGCCGTGAGTCCTTTGAAACTGTGCACTCCAGACAGCGGTCCCATGTCCAACGACCTCCTCAGCTCCCCTTGCCCTGCGTTGCAAACTCAAGATATTTGACTTTTGAACATCTTGCCGCCCTCATGGAGTATATCGGCTTCAAGGAGATCAAGACAAGATGGAGACCAGACGGAAAGATGGCCTACTGGCTATACCAGAAAGCTGCCGCTTCTTCTGCCTCGGGTCACTCGGCTTCAGATGGCCCAATACCGATAGCTTTTACAAAGAAGCACACGCTTCGTCAGGGAAACAGAAATAACTTTTGGATTTGTCTCTGATACGATGCTTGACCTGCCTCCATTAACGAAATCGCCCTGATGTACATAACGTGATTGGACGCCCATTCGGTACAATAGACATAAGAGTCCACTCGCTTGTTACCCCACGCGATGCCTCAAGGCAGGCACTGCACAGCCTATCCCATCGTAAATGAACTGAATGTCCTTGTCTAGCTTTTATCAAGCGCCAGATGATCGATCCCATTTATACCCCACACGTACTCACAAGACTCTTAACCTCTGCTTCCATCCCCTCTCCCCACAGCATCTAGATTACAACCGACCATGCCAAACCTCCCGATTCTTCATTGGAATGATGTTTATCGAGTTGGTCCACAAAAGATCAACAAAACTGATACAATCGATGTCACGCAATTTGCTGCCTTACTCGAAGATCTCAAGGCCCAGTGGCCCGTACGAAACGAGGATGGCACATCCGACGGGTTGGTCCTATTCTCTGGGGACGTGTTCTCTCCTTCGGTTGAGAGCTCAGTCACCCGTGGAAGCCATATGGTATGAATCTTTTGCACGGATAGTCCATCATGCTAGACAAGCTATATTGTAGGTCCCAGTCATGAATAATCTTGCTCCCGATGTGTCGTTGACAGGTATGGCTACCCCGGAGACCATGTTCATACTCATCCTAAACACCATCTTGCCCAGGCAATCATGATTTCGATTTTGGTAAGCAGATCTAATGGTGCCGATCGCAACAGCAAGGATGTAAACCTATGACCGATAGGATACCCCCATCTTACCAAGTTGATTGGCTCGACCACCTTTGTACGTGTGGTACTAGTTCAAGGACATCAAATCAGGCCAATAACATTATCATCATAGCCTTGGATTTTGAGTAACATCATCGATTCTACAACCGGCCGAGTCCCAGAGACTATTCACGAATTCCGAGTTATTGAAAAGGCTGGAATTCGGATTGGCATCGTTGGCCTCGTTGAAAAGTGCCTATTTTTATCACTTCTTGAAATGCCTGGTCGGCTGAAATCATTACTTGCACAGAGAGTGGATCGCCACTATTTCGTCATGGCCACCTCAGTTTGAATACCGGGATATGACAGAGATCGGCTTGGAATTATCTCAACGCCTCCGTGATCCAGACGGTGAATACAAGTGTGATATAGTTCTTGCTCTAAGTCACGCCCGGTAAGCCGACCATTATTTGCTAGCCTGTCTCATTGGCAAGCGCTAATACACACCTTAGCATACCTAATGTTAGTGCACCTTCTGCAAAGCTTCCCCGCTCTGATGATTATCCAAATTGCAGGACATAGTGCTTGCTCGTTCACTCAATGCTTTCTCTCCTTCTACGCAAGAGAAAACACCTGTTTGTGACCTTCACGGGGTCGACCTTGTTCTTGGGGGTCACGACCACGAGTACTACGTTAGTAAAGGTGTCAGCGAATGGAAGAACTACGACCTCAATAAAGAGGTCTTGGGTTCTGCTGGTGATCGTGGTGACATCCTGGTTGTGAAGAGCGGAACTGACTTCCGTGATCTCACCGAAGTAAATCTCGAGTTGGAGCAAACCCCAGAAGGCAGTGTCAGGAAATACATTGTAAAGCGTATAACTGGTGGGGGAAATCACTGTATACAGTTGGGTGGTGATCTTACGAAATGGCTTAGGTGTCCGCCATGCTGTTAGGCCAGATTACAGATCCTCGGAAGCTATGGCAGCGATCGTCAACAGCCTATTATCCTCCGTAGGCAAGACTATGAAGGCTCCTGTCTGTTTCACAAAGTCCGTTCTAGATTGTCGTTCTAAAATTATGCGCACTTCAGAGGTGGGCTGGTGTTGGTACCGTTGGAAGTTGCCACTCACCTCCAGGCTAGTCTGCAGCTGCAAATTGGTTCGCTGACGTCCTGAGACATGCTTATGATGACGCACTATGTCTGAAGGGATGCGGGGGTGCTGACGGCGTCATCATTTGTGCCGGGACGCTACGGGGCGATTCCGAGTACGGTCCAGGTAATGCTTTCTGTCAGTACTTGAGTCACGTCATATAACAAGGATGACTAGGCGTCGTCACAATTGGGAACATAATGGAAATTTTGCCATTTGGCGATCCAATCGTTGTCCTTGAACTAGATGGTGCAGCGATATGGGGTTCCTTAGAGGCATCGCTTAGTAAATGGCCAGCACAAGAAGGGTGAGATACACCCACGTCCCATTGTGGCCCCTTCTTACCTCGTATTTTGGACAGTCGCTTTCCTGTCGTCTCAGGTCTTCGCGTCTTGTGGAATTCGAGCAAACCACCAGGCGAACGTGTTCAAGGAATCTGGTTGTTAGATGGCGATGCTCCAGATGGACGGGGCGAGCCTGTAAAGAACACAACAGAAGGGCGAAAATACAAAATTGTTACAAGAGAGTACTTAGCGCAAGGAAATGATGGTTTCACAGCCCTCAAAGATCACCCGTATTTAATCGATGACGAGAGCGGTCAACCCATGAGTACCATTGTACGGAAATACCTACTTGGTAAGATCAATATAGTTCATTCACTGTGCTGTCTCAAACTGTGCATAGGTTCTCACTTCGTCAAAAAGATGGCGCGTCTGGCGGATTCCAACACTGGTCTCCTTAATCCTCATACGCAAAGTATAATCTCGCGGGCACAAGAAGAAAAGACCACCGGAGCCGCAGAGAGGTGGAGGCGTGGAGCAAGTTTGGCAGTTAAATGGGCCAAATCCAGGGCTCAGGTCCAAAACAACCTCTTAGTGTGTGGGACAGAACACATGAGTTCAGTTGATCCTTTTGATGGAGAAGGTGCCAGGAAAGGTAACCCAGCAGAGTTAGTGTTGGATGATGAACCAGACCAAGACCTGCTGGTCATTGATCCTGAAGTAGATGATAGGTTGAAGGATAATGCAGCAGAGTGATCTAGCTCTATGAGTGGATTTGGCCCACGAAGCATTTGGAAATAAGGGACATTGTAACATTAGATGCACTAGCAATACCAAAATCGCCGTTCAGGCATATTTGCGCGCGCAAGGTTTGGTGAAAAGCACAGCAGTATATGAACGATGTACTGGTCATACAAGTCATAGCATCATTGCCGAAAATCTTTCAGTCATGAATTTTTGGCACTATGTGTCTCATTTCTCTGTTGATTATGAGGCGCAGTCAAAGAATGGTAGTGGAATGTCAGTATGCTCATCCCACTACCAAGGCTTGCACCACCAAGAATCACTGAGCAAGGTCAGACGGGTCATGTATTAAGAGAGGAGGATGCCTACAGTTATAAAGATGGGCACGGTTCAAGAGCAGCCCAGGTGCTAAAACGGCCCCTATGACCAGCCCTATTGTGGCGTAGTCGTCTCTCCGGGCAGACTTGATCTAGACGACCATTTTCAGCATCGGTTCTGGGATCAAGGAAGGGCGAATACATCATATGTCAGATCCCTTCGAACGTCCTTTAGTGTCTCATCTGTTGCGCGCATACCCCATAGATAAGCTGCGGTTCCGGACGCCGCCCCACCTGAATTGCGGTGTAAAGTTGCCAGCAGCGGGGAAACACTTGGATGGCCTACCGCCTAGTGATCCCAGCCAAGTAGTTCTCAGAAATCTATTGGCGGAAAATTCCTTCATTCCCCTCCTCAAGAGCACGGTTGCCACATAAACAGGTGGGAGAAAAAAGGAGGTCATTTCAAAGCCGGCATAGGCCGCCTTACGAGCAACAAAGCCATGGTCTGCTGCGCGTGCACTACTGACAGATGGTTGAGGCATGTCACCGCCCAACCTCAGTAGGGTAGGAAGGTGTTATGAAGAAAGCTTAGGGCTGCAGCAACATGTATGGCCAGCAAGGGACTCAGTCCGTTGATTGAGCGTGTTTGGTTTCGGGGTCAAGGGAGATGAGTTCATGGTTAGGTAAGCTTCACCATTCTTGCCCTCTCCCAATGACTACCACAATGGTGGAAGCTTTTGACGCTCCAATGCTTGACTATTCAACCGACCTTGATATTCCGATGCAGCCATCGACAGCGGAACACTGGACTCACGACGAAGCTATTATGGAAGATGATCATCCTCCCCATCACCACCATTCAAGTGATCCTATGCAAGACGTTGACGTTTTGGTAGAAGTGGACATGGACGCTTATGAAGACGTTTCAGTCGAGTATGATATGACAGACGGGTTAGCGCACGACGGCCTTGGCCGGGAACTGCAGGATGTGGAAGTTTTCGACGCTTCTCGTCTCAACTCCCCGCAGCCTGTTTTCACCAGCCTGCCCGAGTTACACAACCCCTCACACGCCTCATCGGAAGGGCCTCCTACGATTCAAAATGCAAGCAATGCACAATCAATCCTTGAAACTGACGAAGTTCTCCATATGCATTCTTCCCCTCTGCCTGGAGTTCCCTTAGAGCAAGACCCTGTAGCTCCAGCAGCTGAAGTAATCGCGGAGCAAGAACCAGGCTTAAGAGATGAAGGGCAGCAGGAAAGCTCCCCGTTAGAGCACCAGAATACCGATCTCCCGAGAACACCTCAATCATTACCTGTCTTTGCCGAGGAGACTGCAGGCGACAACACACCAGCAGTGGCAAGCGAAAGCCTGAATGTCATATCCGCACAGCCATCAATCTCTGCAGAGTTGACCGCTAGTCTGGCATCTCTACCCTCTGCTGACTTAGGGGCAAGCGAATTGGAGCCAACATCCTCCTCTACTCATGAAGGGTTACAAGGGGAAGTGCCAGCAGAGCAGGAGTCATCTGCCATCGAGCCCAACAACGTAGACGAAGAATCTCCAGGCGATCCGCACGAAATATCTGAAGGAGTTTATATCGATCCTCCACCACCTGTCTATCTGTCTACATCCGAACAGGTGTACTATTTATTCAACCAGCCCTCAGCTGAACCGGACGCTGATCGCAACACATCGCCATCATCATCAAATGCCCTTCACAACAGTACAACTGAATATCATGTGCTTTTGCACCAGCAGCCCACGCTCTACTATGATACTATCTCTACGCTTTTTGAGGTCCTGCGTCAGGAGTCTGCGCTGTCAACCTTTTCTGGTTCACCAGACGGTGAATTGATTCTTAATGCATATCAACTAGGTCTCATTTTATCAGAGGTATGTCTCCCTGTTAAACTGTTGCTCTTCATTTTTAAAAGATCATTACAGGATAATGTGTATGCCCGCGAAATCACTTTACACGATTTGAATCTCATCCATGATGAATCTAACCTGCCTGGCCCACTGCGTCTTCAGTTACAGATGTCTACCCCACGTTTTATTACGCGATATCGACAGCTCCAGCTTCAATTTGCAGATCTTCATACCCATGGTGATGAGTACGCTGAGGGTGTTAAAGTGGAGCCACCAACCAATGAGGCGACTGACGATTATGATAAACAAAATGCAGAGGCAAAACAGGCAGCTGGTGCGTGGGTTCATTTTTGTATGGTTATTGAATTAAGCTCTATTTTGTAGAGCCCCCTGTCGCCGCAGTAACTGCTAAAAGTCATCATACTGGGGCGGATAATGCTCAAGGTGACCAGGCAGCCAGTGAACCGGTTTCATCCTCGCATCAACTCCCTGAATATCTCACAGAACCATCCATCGAAATTCCTGCTCCAATTGATGGATCTGATACAGATACAGGTGAAGGGCATATTCCGACGCATCCCACCGGAGAAGCTCGAGAGACGCAAAAAGAAAATGAAGATGGTGCTTATGACACTTCTGACCTTCCAGCCGAGGGCCATCCAGAAGCGCCTTACGAAGAGTATCAAGAACAAGAACAAAAACAGGCTATACAAGAGCGCCCGCACGTTGAAGAATTGCAAGAGGGAGACCAACCAGATGAAGAACCAGATGAAGAACCAAATGAAGCACACTTGCCTCCCCTACCTGACGACTCGTTTGATGAAGATGAAGATGAGGAAAATACTGTAGAAGATGGCCAACTACTCGAGTCCGCGAATGGCGCTGCCGTTGAAGAGGAAGTGCAGGAAGAGGGCCCCATAAGCGAACCAGGAAATCCTTTGTCAAAGGACGAGGCAGAAGAAGGTAAAACTGTTGAGGCTGTTGAGGAGGATCACTCTACTCCTCGTCAAATTGCTCCTGCTCTTGAGTCTGAAGCAGGTGTGAAGCATTTCGTGGTTGTTCTTACGGCTTCTTACGATAGTTCAGGTGAGGATCTGCAATCCAATTATGAAGAATTCGAAGAAACGCAGTACGAGGAATATGAAGATGTTGAAGAGTCGACGACTGGAGAGCACCAACTCGAAGCCCAAGGTGGTGCTGTTCCCGAAGATGAAGAAACCGTTCCTCGTGCGCTTGAGTTCGATACAGGATCAAATAACGGTGGGTTTTGTCAATTTATATATCCCTGTCGCGCCCTCTCATTGGTTGCAGCATCAAACCCTCAATCCATCACGTTAGCGGAGGAGACGACCGCTGAAGACTTAGATGGAGAATGGGATGCAGAATACCAAGATTATGGTGAATGGGAAGAAGATGCGGGTGTTGAACAAGAAACGGCCTCTACTGAAAGTTCTACGACCTTATCTAGCAAAGCCTCGGTCAAAAGGAGTTTTGATGAGTTTGAAGCTGACGAGTTCGATGTCGCTTCTCTGCCTCCATTACCAAGTTCGCCAGGTCGGTTAATGTTACACCATGTGTAGATAAGAGCTGATCATGATCTGCTGCAGACTCTAAGAGGCCACGCGTGCAATAATGTTTTGGTCTGCGATTGCGTGGCTCAGGAGGAGATGGCTTTCACAATCATCCAGCAGTTGTGAAATGGATGGCACTCCAGCAAGCCCGATCATTTACGCGGCTAAGTTATTTCTCGTTTGCATCGCTGACGCTTGTACAGGAATTCTCTTTCTTCACTCGTCCTGAGGTCACAAATCTTCTAGGATTTACGCTAACCTTTTCCAGGGACATACAGGATTAGCAATCTTCCCTGACGAACTGGTGGGCAGGTTATATGTAGGTCATGATCAAGGTGTTTGACCGAGTAAAAGTTACTATCACTCTTGGCATTTGTGGTATTTCAACCCTTGACGTTGTCACTCTTACACACTTTGGCTTTATTGTTATATTTTTTGCGCGTTCGTCTACCCGTTGTAATTTGTTTAGTGGCTTTGGAGTCTGCTTTGTATGGTAGTGTGAATTGAGAATTTCGTTCAACCTTTGAATTACTATATTTGGACCCGATCACTAGTCATTTGATTCCTCTACCATCATCATATCTTGGAATTTGGGCTAGCATATGGCAGACGTTCATACGGGAAAACTATGCGCTCAAATCATTCACGACCACTTTGGCCCTCTCACTGGGGTATGTATCATAGTACTTATCGCGCCCAGGCTAGCTCACCGGTTTCCGCTATTCCTCTTGTGATCAGAGAGTTGCCTCTGTTCTCCTGAGTCGAGGTCGCCTACCATTATCACAAGTGGTTCGCTACACTGGACTCAAACCTCGTACCGTCAGAGCTGCTATCATAGTGCTAGTCCAGCACAATCTGCTCTGGCACGCCCAAACTGATGATTCAGAGGAGGGTCTGGAAATCAATACAGAGGAGTGTATGACGAGACTGAGGTTTGGTCGGTATGTCTTTCAGACAGAAAAACTCTTCGGAACACATGTAAGTACCTGCCTTTGCATGAATAGTTAAATATATTCTCATACGGGCCAATTGGAGAACAGGCAGCTGAAATTGTCCAACTTATATTGGACCATGGCAAGTTACGCGCACCAGAGGTGCTATCCAGACTGGCTTACGATCCAAAAAGTAGGACCCTTACTGTGCTTATAATCCCGTGCTCACATGCGAGAAAGCGACGACATTATATCGACAAGCACTCCAAAAGCTAGTTACGACCACACACCTCAAGCCGTCTACGACGCTATCTCACATATCTCCTTGTGATAAGATTTTACGATACGAAGCCGAGGAGAAGGCCAAGATATCGGGGTTCCCTTCAGCAAAGGAACTAAGAGAGGTAAAAGAGATTGCTAGGGCCAGGATACGGCGGGAAGAGGAAGAGGCCGAGAAAGTGGGACTCGTGAGCATCTACTGTTGTCTATTTCTATTGTCTATTTTTCTTAAACAACCTAGAAGCGAAAGGGAAAGGAACCCGTAGCAAAGCACAGGGTCAGGCTGGCTTTGTCGGTGTATAAGCATACTAACAATGCTATAGCAAAGGAAAGTCATCGACGAGGATATAGTGGTCGATGTGAGTATGATTCGCATTATTTTCCCTATGCGATCGATCTCGAGTCCCGCAGGATGATGTCTATTTCAGAGTCAACTTTGAGAAGTATAATGTTCATATTCGCAATGCAGTACGGAGTATTCTCTGTATTACAAATGGGTAATGATGACCTCGTTTTGTAGCTTATTGAAACTGCATGTAAAGAGCGCTATGGGGAGGGAGCAGCTATTGTCATGAGAGCTACATTGAAGGTTACAGAGGCATCTCAACTGAAAGTGTCAGATTCTCGGTCTGGTGGGTCTCCGCGTTTCCGTATCCAGGTGGTATAGGCTGACGCCGTTGCAGACTCTGTCTCTGTAGCAAGCATTGTGATGCAGTTATCGGGAACCGACAAAGACTTGACGTCAGGCCTGATCTTCTCATCCAAAAGGGTCTCTAACGCCACAGCCATTAAAGATTACTTGGGGATGCTTGCTTGTGCCGATAACCCAACTCCTGCTGGGAAAGCATCAGCATTTATCTCGTTCTCGTCATCTAAAATCCAAGTGGAATTTGAGACCGTGGGTAGACGGCTGCGGCGTCGCATGCTGGAGTCAGTAACACGAGAGAAGTATGGCACTGAGGGCATTCGAATACTGAGGTTGTTGTTGAGCGTAGGAAAGTTGGATGAAAAGCAGGTGAGCTGGCAGATTCCCCATCTAGCTGATTATGCCAATACTTTGAAAGATATCAAAAGTCGTAATGATGGCAGCCAAAGATGTACGGCCACTGTTAACCTCAATGACCGCGGACTGTCTTATAAGCACACAAGAGGTGGCCAAAAGTGCAGACCGCAATCCAACGAGAACAATATACCTCTGGTACACTCTTCGGTAATTATATGCACATGAGACTGACCTGTACTATAGGTATGTTGACCTGCACAAAGCATATTCAGTTATACTCGGCAACCTCTACAAGACTCTATACAACATTGGGACGCGACGACAAGGGGAGAAGGAGGTGCCAGAAGTCAAAGCGGTCCTGGAAAAGCGAGAGCGTACGGATGTGCAACAGGATGAGAGTCTGCTAACACGTCTAGAGCGCGACATCCTGACGGAGTGGCAGCGTCGACAACAAAAACTGACTGTGCTGGCGTCACGGGTCGAAGAGGCTGTCTTTGTGATGCGCGACTTGGCTGTATATGGCGTGGACGATGACTAGTGACTGGTCACGACCTCGTGCCGTTATTCAAACTCCGCAATTTGTCAATTCAATATAATATTATATTATCCTTGAACGCGTCTAAGGTTCTCTCTTTCGACGCGCTCCTCTTTCCGCCTCTCTCCACCTCTCCGTCTTAAGTTATGGCCACCCAGGTCGTTCTCAACAAATCAGTCTTCATTTCTCATCTGAAACGCATCTACGACGCTTGGAACGTCTGTGGCCACCTACCACTGCTCTCTGTCTTCGAGCTGACGAGACTTCTAGAGTGCAAAAAAGAACGACGATTCCGCATCAATATCCGATCTAGATGCATTATTGTTTGTGGTAGGAGAGTCCTCAGAGGATGAGGCACCGCGCAAGAGCACCAGTCTACAAGTTGCGTTCTGAACACCATTCCTATCTGTTGGAGCATCTCCATTCAACATTTACTGCATTTCCAGCAATGGCTTTTGGGCTACGAATTCCCCTCGACCTTCTTCCTTCTGCAAAAGGACAAGTTATTGATTCTCAGCTCCGCCTCCAAAGGTAATTTAAGCCCCCAATACCGTGTTTAAACTCAACTCTCGCTACAGCGAAAATCCTGTCCCAGATCGAGGGAATGACGGATCCTGTTCCTGTTGAGATCTTTGCTCAGGCAAAGGCAAAAGAGCCTGCGAATGACGCCCTTCCACGATTCTTCAAAGCATACTCTTCGCACAAACGCGTTGGAGCGCTATTGAAAGAGCAGCATAAGGGGAAATTGATCGCGGAATGGGACAAGCTCGCTCAAGAGTCATCCCCCACGCCGGAAGTGATTGATGTCGCGCCTGCTGTAGCCGCCTTCATGGCGGTGAAGGATGAAGAAGAGCAGGTTTGTATTCTTTTGCAGCCCTATCATTATCCAAATTGAAGCGCTCCTCACAGAAATCTATCCGAACATCTGCTGCCTTGACTTCAACCCTCCTTAAATATCATGTTGCGCCGACACTAGAGGCAGTTCTAGATCAAGAATCATCGATCTCGCACGAGGATTTTGCATACAAAATTGAGGCGAGGCTGGGCTCAGGCGAGGGTGCCAATGCCAAAGGCCCTGATATGAAGGTGTGGAATAAAGGAAAAGGGCTCAGTGAGGTCTGTCGAGTATCATTAATTGATTTTGATTGTATCTAAAGCGCGTTCGCAATTTAGGTCGATTGGCAGCTAACAGAGTTTGCCTATCCTCCAATTATCATCTCAAAATCCACCAAAACGGGCTACGATCTGAGGATGGGGATTGAGTCATCCAGTGATATCATCGCACACAAGGGCGTTTTCCTGGTGTCGTTTGGCATGCGTTATAAATCGTACTGTACGAATATTGGTCGGACGTTCATCGTCGATCCAACGCCTGTGCGTATCCGAATGATCTTTTGTGTATCTATCAACTAATCTCTTATTAGGCTCAAGAGGATCAATATAATCTGCTCCTCACCCTTCAGGCTGACTTGCTATCCTTCATCAAGGAGGGCGTGACAGGCCGTGATGTCTATCAACACGCCTTAGGTTTCATTAGAGAGAAGAAGCCAGTGCTAGAAAGCCATTTTGTAAAATCTGCAGGCTTTGGGGTAAGCCTCACTCGTAGACTTCTCATAATTGAGTTAACGATTCCTGCAGATGGGCATTGAGTTCCGCGATTCGACATATACACTATCTCCTAAAAATGGCCGGCAAATCAAAGCCGGCATGGTATTTAATTTGGCACTGGGCTTTACTGACCTGGGGGAAGGCTCCAACAAGTAAGTGCAAGTTATTCTAGCTTATTCGGTACTAACTGTAAGTGAAGGTATGCCGTGCAGTTGAATGATACCATCAAGGTTGAAAGCACTCGGTCCATTCTACTAACCGAGAATACCAAGTCCCCACGGGATGTGCTCTTTTACCTCACAGCTGAAAGTGAAGAAGAGAAACCCAAGAAGGCTGCTCAACCCAAGGCCAATGGCACTCCTGCAAAGGCCAAGACAGTAGGTGGCAAGGTTCTGCGAAACCAACCACGCCGGGCTGCCCAGGATGATGTCCACTTGACAGCAGCTGCAAAGCTGCGTGATCACCAAAAGGAGTTGCATGACAAACTACAGGCAGTTGGTATTGAAAGATTTGCCGAAGGTGGTGGTGGTAGTAGCGGGAAGGAAGGGAAGGGGTGGAAGAAATTTCAGAGTTACAAAGGAGAGGCTGCATTGCCCCAAGAAGCTGCAAGACTTAGGGTGTGCATTCGTCGTTTAATCTATGCTTGGAAAAGACTAATATTTTTTCGTAGATCTACGTGGACCGCAAAGCCAACACAGTCATCCTCCCTGTTCATGGGTTTGCCGTACCATTCCATATTAACACAATTAAGAACGTCAGCAAAAACGATGAGGGCGAATTTACCTATCTCCGTATCAACTTCCAGACGCCAGGCCAACTGGCTGGAAAGAAGGAGGATACGGTGAGTTCCTGGCTTTTGGTCCTTTGTGTATTTTAACCTCCTTTCAGCCGTTTGTAGAACCTGAGGCTACATTCATTCGCTCTGTCACGTACCGTTCTCCAGACGGACATCGATTTGACAGCATCAGCAAGCAAATCACTGATCTGAAAAAGGAAGCCAATAAGAGAGAACAACAAAAGAAGGAGATGGCAGACGTTATTGAGCAAGGATCACTGGTCGAAGTCAAGGCCAGACGGCCTATCAAGATGTCAGACGCTTTTATCCGACCGGCGCTTGACGGCAAGCGCCTACCTGGAGAAGTTGAAATTCATCAGAATGGTCTTCGTTATCAGTCTATGGGCTCTCAGAAAATTGGTTAGTTATACATTAGCTAAGAATGACAAACCTCACGATGAATATTTTTAACAGATATTTTGTTCAATAACATCAAGCATCTGTTCTTCCAGCCTTGTGACCACGAGCTTCTGGTTATTGTCCATTTGCACCTCAAAGCCCCTATTATGATAGGCAAGAAGAAGGCAATTGTATGTAGTAGGTCCGTGGTGTATTGGAGACGAGTCTCATGTTCTACACAGGATGTACAATTCTTCCGCGAGGCCACAGACGTGCAATTCGATGAGACTGGAAATCGGAAACGCAAACACCGCTATGGTGATGAAGATGAAATCGAGATGGAGCAGCAAGAACGAAAGCGTCGAGCTATCTTGAACAAAGAAATCAAAGCTTTCGCTGAGAAGATTGCCGAAGCTGCCTCAGCTTCCAATGGTGATCCCCTGGAGTTGGATATTCCCTTCAGGGAGCTGTCCTTTGAAGGTGTTCCGTTCCGCACAAGTGCCAGGCTACAACCCACAACGGAGTGCCTCGTTCATTTGACTGACCCGCCATTCCTCGTCGTCACGCTGGCAGATATTGAGATTGCATCCCTAGAGCGTGTTCAATACGGTTTGCGACAATTCGATTTGATTCTGGTTTTCAAGGATTTCACAAAGGCGCCCTTGCACATTAACTCTATTCCGAGCACACAAATGGATGATGTCAAGAACTGGCTAGAGTTCGTCATCATATTCTAAGGGAAGCACACAGATACTAACGCTGTTGTAATTAGTTCGGTGGATATCCCGATGAGCGAAAGCCCTGTCAATCTCAACTGGGGCCCAATCATGAAACACATCAACGAGGATCCATACGACTTTTTCCAGCAAGGCGGATGGAGCTTCCTTGGTGGTCCTGAAGGTGCCGAGGTAAACGCCAATTGACTCGCACCTTACAGAGTACTAACCACGTGTGCAGAGCGAACACTCAGAAGAGTCGGAGTCGGAGTCGGAATTTGAGGCAGCGTCTGAAGAGGAGCCTTCAAGCAGCAGCGACGAGAGTGATTACTCAGACGGCAGTTACAGCGATGACAGTGGTTCAGGCTCTGAGGAGGAAGAAAGCGATGGCATGTTTCCAGCAATTCGTTGCCTTCAGCCATACTGATTTTGTCGGTTTTATAGGCGATGATTGGGATGAACTGGAGCGGAAAGCTGCTAAGGGTGAGCACTCCTCGTGTATGCACTGATGTATAGCTAAGAATACTGTGCAGCGGACCAAAAACGAGCAGAAGCCAAGAAAAGAGCGGGAGAAACAGACTCTGATGAGGAGCGACCAAAAAAGAAAGCACCAACGAAGTCGGCGAAGGCAAATGGAAATGCAAAGGCTAAGCGTTAGTTATAGTCTGTCCCGGTAATTAATTATTTTCTCGTTGATTTGCCTCTCGCTCTCATAATGGCATCCCGTTTTCCCTTTAGTCTATTGGGTCTGCTCATATTCCTTGAGTAATATAGAACATGTCTAGCAAGTGGAGGGGTGAGAATAAGGAAAGCAAAAATATACCAAATGGTAAGACTTTTGAATTGCAAACGTATCCTACAATCCAAACTCCAGAATGCGCAATGAACAAGGATTGTTGGGCTTCAAGAATTGGAGAACTTGAGGTGATTGAGTAGACAATAAAAGCCTGCCCGAAAGCTGGCCAATCCTTCACCAAATGTAATGGCAAATGCAATGGCGATAAGCGTTGCGACATATATTGAGCAAATGATCCAGAGGCTGGGCTGGGTTGGGGAATGAGCAGAACACAAGGTGACCCAGTTGTATGACGACATTCAGCTGGGAACGCCTAGAAGAATGCGGTGATGTGGTTCCTGAAGGATAACAGGATCGGCGGAACGCTAAATACCACAACGTTTGAAAAGGCTATGACCTCTGCATGGGCTTAAGTGGTAAACGCAGTCGTATGATTGACTCTGACCTCTCCTGACAGGACAAAAACTGCAAGGGGAACTATAACCATGAAGAATGGTGGATATGGTCGAAAATGGGTTGACCTCTCCAGATAGCTTCGACATGATCTAAAAAAAATGAATATTGGAGCACTATTCATAATAAAATAAAAAGGAAAGATTGTGAGCGAACCAGGCATGAATAAAACAAGGAAGCTAGTCGATAAGGCGTGAATTCCTGGGAGATGTAGGTCTGGGGTCAAAATCTTACGCAGACTCTGCGGCTAACCGGAGATGGCGCAGGCCATAACAAGGAAATGGCTAAGGGCATGACCCCTAGAAGATGCTACTAGTAGTGCATTTGCAAAGCAGAGACTAGTCACACACTTAAGGGTGACATTTCAAGACAATTTCAACAACTTGAATGCAGTCATGGGGTTACTGCAACTTCATGAATTGCCAGCGGTGCAGTGTGGGGCGAATTAGTCACATTTGATGCTACTATGTCCTCTCGCCAGTGACCCTAGGAGCAAAAATAAGCTACGCTTCTGCGAGGTAGAAAATCGCAGTAACTCATGCAGAGGCTGCCTACATGAATTTTGTGGAGTGGGCTACTCATGGCCTTCCGCGTATTACAGCAATCGTATATACGTCGTTATAGGTGGTAGGCATGGGCAAGAGCTAGACGTTGAATGCATTGGGAAAAAAACACTATTGAATCAAGATAAGCTGCTCTAAATACACTCGAAGCTCAACTGACAATAAAGTTGGACAGGGATACCCAAAAATTGAAGTAGCAATCAACACCTTATCTGTTCCTTTCTTCATTGTACCTTCTTCCCTTTTCCTTCGTTACGTTGCGCCTGCTCGTATCCTTTGCGCAATGTAGATTCTCTCCAGAGAGCAAATCCAGAAAACGCGGCACCCGGACCGAGAAGAGGGACAGAGAAGAGATACCAAATGGCGAGCTTAATAGCTTGTGACACATCTTCCAGCATCCAAAATCCAAGAGCTAGGATTGAGATGTATGAGAAGGTGTAGTCTTGCTTCAAAAATTGGAGTACCCGAGATTCAATGGGTGATTGAGGGGACAATGCCGTCATCGATAGAATAAAACCCGCTTTGAAAGTCTGCCAGTCTTTCATTAGCAATGGCAATGCAGTGGCAATGTGGGTGGAGGATGCGAGGATGAAGGTTGTGATATATATGGCACGAATAATCCAGAAGCCAGATTGGGAATGGGACTTGGGTGACCGGATAACAAGGTGTCCGAGTTGAGCGATAGACATGTAGATGGGATAAATCTGCCAGAGTGCAGTAACGTAAGGATCCTGAAGAATGGTAAGACCGGCGCTCGGAACCACAGAGCCAATGAGTGTCGAGAAGGCTATGGCCTCTGCATGGGCTTGGGTGACAAACGCAGCCGCACGCTTGACCCCGGCCCCTCCTGACAGGACGAAAACTGAGCAATAGAGTGGAACTGTCACTCCAACGGTGATGACTTGAGATGCTAGCCCGAAGAAGACTGGGTACGCGATTGAACTGGGTCGGCCCCTCCGGACAGCTTCCACTGCAAAGAAAACAAAAATAGGACCGGCGGTGCCAATAAAATAGTTCAAAAATGTGATAGGGGGGCCGGGTGTGTATAAAGCATGAAAAAAGGTGATGAAACCGCAGAGTGTGTGGTCGAGACCTGGTGACCCGGTGTAGGCAAGTCTATAAGGTGTGAATTCCTGGGAGATATAGGTTGCTGGACATGAGTCCCCGAGATCTTTTGCCAACTCGGACTGCTGCAGTTGGCCAAAGATGGAGTAGGCAGCGAATCCGCTGATGGTAAGGAAGGAAACGGCTGGAAGAATGGTTTCTGGGCGGTGGTGTTGGCATGCTGGCGGGCAGTTGCGACGAAGGGACTACGCACTTGAGAATGCCATTTGGACAATACAACAACGCAAGCAGCGTTCAGAGCTACGATCTCAGGCCTCTAGCAATGGGCTTGTGAGTGGGAGGATTGGAAGCTTGTTGTGGGCGCCATGGCGCTCGGCGTTGCGCGGGGTAAATTTGATTAGTCATTTGAGTAGCCAAAAATTAAGTGCATGTATCTGCAAAGCGCGCAACTAGGTGTAGGACGAGTCCCTTATCCGCCATCTTTCAGCCCAATCCCTACCGCTCCTTCAACAATTTCTTCAGACGTGTCCGCACATCAGCCTGCACCCGTTTGAACGCCTCTTTTCTAACCACAGGTTCTATGCGAATGTTCGCGGGCCAATCACTCTGTTCAGCTTTCTGCTTCATGAGAATGTCTATGACTGTTGGTTTCTTTAGCTCCTGCGTTTGGGGGAGGGGAGCAGGTTTGATTGGGTGCGAGCGGATTGCATTTCGCGGTATAAGCTGGACAAGGCGTTGCGGCGACGCGCGCATTTTTATGACCTGATTTTGGAAGTGCAAATCAGCTCCTTTGTGTGCCGAAGAAAAGGTGGAATGTGTCTTACTGGACTGTGTTACTGAACCTGCGAGTCAGTGCTCGTGAGCTCAACGAATCAAGTGCACTTCGTCACAGAACGCAGGCTGTCACGCCAAAGTCACGTGAACAGCCGTCACGATATGTCGCGACTTTAATGACTTGGTAGCGTCCTCACTTGATGTCCGACTCTAGCGCCGCCCGGAGTGGTCTTAATAAACGAAAGGCAAGAAGCCCGAACGTGTCAGCCGGCCGGACTCAGTCCAAGCGTCGGCGCACAAGCGCACAATCAAAGGTAGTCACTCGCACAGGTGCATCATCAGCGCCATGGCCGCCACACTTTCACGAGGTACGTTTCACATGCCGGCGTGTCGAACGTATGGCCGCTGAAGGCGTTCTAGCTTTACAAGGTAAGTCGAATTGCGCCTTGGTCTAATCCAAGCCAAACACTCTCATCTCGTAGGTGTTCAAGGTATGAAAAAAACAGAGGGTGTTCGTTCTCATATTGATCCTTATTCAGGCCACGAACACCTTCCTTGCATTCTCGTCCTTGAGGAAGCAGCTGGGTATCAGCTTCAATAGCGTCCGCTCGTCTATCGAAAGACTGCTCAACCAGTAGGCTATATTTCATAGCACGGTGTCCGTGCTGACCAAACCTGTCAGCCCATTGGACCTAGCTCATATTGCCCAGATCAAGTGCGTTTGTAATCAATGCTTTGCTCACCATACTCAAGATGTGCTTCAAGAGCATTGCTCCCGAACCTCATCAGGTTCGCTTATGTGTCAACGATCGATCTGAGGGCTCAGGAAGGAAGGAAGCAACCAGAACCAGGACATCGCGATAAGTCTCCCGACTATGCTGCGTTTTCCAGAGACAAGGCAGCAGCACAAGGAAACTCGCCAGAAGGAAGTGAACTCTATGTTCTGGTCCTCGAATTCACGGATGATCCCAGGACCAAGAAACCCGCGTCACCTGGGTACCTACGTATAATAAATGAATGTATCCTTCGGGCTAACTGATATTCTCACTAGTTTAACCTTTCAAGCTCCAACCAGCTTGTCTTCAGGTGCCCTGAAGAAGCTCGTAGAGAACCGCAACCAGCGTTTTGAAAGCGCTGTTAATGAGTAGGCAGATTATATCACCTTTTATTTTCATTTATGTGAGGCTGCGAATTAGTCTCATAGCAGCCGCACAGGATCTTGATCCTGTAGCCTTACTCGTGGAAGCTGCGCGCGAGCATGTACCCATTGACCCGACGGCTCGCCCAACTGAGATAGTAACTGCCTCGGCCAATATTCCAACACCTGCTGAGAGGCCATCCATTGAGGATATCCTGACTGAGATTCGTCATCAAGACTGGTTTCAAGATCAAATTTGTGAACGCAGAACCTTCGAGGCTCGAGAGGGGTGCATAGGTGTGAATATTCACCGGATTTCACACCTTTTCAACTAACAACTGCCCAGATGTCATTGGACCGCCATTGTCACCCGCAATCAGTCAAGCGCTCCTTAGTGCACGGGGAATATCTGGCCTGTATACTCATCAGGCCGCTGCTATTCGATCTATTGCATCTGGAAGGCACGTCGTCGTATCAACTAGCACAGCTTCAGGCAAGAGTGTTATCTACCAAGTTCCTACATTGAGCTTCCTAGAAGCTACTCCCGATGCAACTGCAATTTTTATCTACCCCACTAAGGTTGGTATAACTACTCTATACCCGATGCTGCCCCTTCCAACCTTTCATATAGGCTCTTGCACAAGACCAGCGCGCTGGTATGGAACAGTTGATTGCAAATTGCCCCACACTTCAACATATTCAAGTTTGTACCTACACCTATCACATCATTGCATTATCTCACTGCCCTCCAGATTGCGAATTACGACGGAGATACTCCTCAAGAACTCCGAAAAGGTGTAGTGTTATATGCAACGACATGAACTCGGGCTGATCCAGATGTCACCAGAAATTCGCGAAGCCTCGTCTGTCATTTTCACCAACTTCGTGCGCTGCTATTCTAGTGCTCTGCGCAACGAGTTAATAATATCTATTATGCTATAGGATATGATCCATGCATCTATACTTCCTCACGAGGACGTCTGGAGGCAGTAAGACTCGATTTCTTCGCGTAATCAGCACGGTAACGGTTATTTAGGTTCTTAAAAAACCTCAAAGTAGGCATTTGCGTTGATCTTCTAGGCTTCTTACTTATATTTAGCTACTTGTTGTGGATGAGCTCCACTACTACTCTGGCTTACTCGGCAGGTAGGACCCCTCGTTCATCTAAATGGATAAATACTCAATTTTACATTTAGCCATGTTGCTTATATCCTGAGGCGCCTCAGACGAATTTGTGCGGCAGTTGGGAGTGAGCGTTGTAATTTGGCGTCATTCACTTTCGTGACTCGAATCCCAGATCGCCGAGTCCAGTTCGCCTCATGTAGTGCTACCATTTCGGATCCATTGGTTCATGTGCAGAGATTATTCGGGGTACCACCAGCAACCATAGATGCAATTACTGAAGATGGCGCCCCCTCTTCGCATAAAGAATTTCTTGTTTGGAATACAGCTCTCGAAGACCCGGAAGGAACAAGTAAACGACGACACAGTTCAATGTCCGAGGCCATTAATCTCATGGAGTTCTTAATGACGCGTGGTGTTCGTGTGATCTTGTTTTGTAAGGTAGGTCACTCATGTGTCTGAATCTCTTCGCACCTACAAAAATGCCCCGAGACTCGAAAAGCCTGCGAATTGGTGAGCGCTAGGGATTTCAATTCTTGATAATCTGGCTAACAAATTTATAGGCGACTAAGGCTCTTCGGACACGACTAAGTAATAATGGACGCCATGATATCTTGAAAAAGGTGCAACCGTACAGAGGGGGTAAGTAGTCCGAGTTCCTATGATTCTGCCACCGACACTTTGCATCAATACCAGGATACTCCCAACAGGTGAAGTTATTCCATTCCAAATGCTTGGTTCACTATGATGACACGAGCTGGCAAAGGATCGTCGCCGAATCGAGCGAGAAGCATTTAATGGAGATCTGCTCGGTATCATTGCAACCAATGCTTTAGAGCTAGGTGTAGACATTGGCGTTCTTGATGCGGTCATAATGCTCGGTTTTCCGCTCAACAAAGCTAGCTTCGTGAGTTAGATATCTCTATAAACACGCGCCCCCCTGGATTCAACGTACGAGATTGCAGTGGCAACAAGCAGGAAGAGCGGGAAGACGCTCTCGTGACTCGCTGGTTGTCTTTGTGGCGGAAATGTACCCTGTTGACCAGTATTATATCCAGAATCCGCAGGAGCTCTTCGAGAATTCTCCTGATGAACTGGTAGTCGATCTCGATAGCAAATTAGTCCTCGAAGGTCTGCTTGATTTCTATCTACTACGTAACACACTCACCCCTGATCAGCCCATCTCCAATGCGCGGCTCACGAAATGCCGCTGTCCGCGGAGGATGAGGTGTATTTCGGTGTGCTCTTCAGAGGCATATGCGATAGTCGCCTTGTTAAAGGTGAAGACGGGTGGTAGGAAAATCTCAGGTGGTGTCAGTACAAAGTGACTGAAGATTTCTAGGTACCATGCGAATCCGAAATTTTTGCCGTACCCAGCGAAATATATCAGCATTCGTACGTCCACTCCATTCCTTTGTCGTTGTTATGTTGACCGGTGTTCCAGGGGGCGTGCTGGAGGAGAGATACAGCGTTATTCTAGTATCCAACGAAGATAGACTCCACACCGGTACGGCAATCCTCGAAGAAGTAGAAGTCTCAAGAGCCATGTTCGAGCTTTATGAGGGTGGTGTGGTATGTGTAAGCCCTTTTCTGAAGCGCACATTAACCTCAAGGGATGCGCATTAGTTTATGCACCAAGGCGAACCATATATAGTATGACATTATCCCTCAAGAGCGCAGAAGTATCAATGGTGTTGATGTCCCACGCAGGTTACCGAGATTAGTCACGACTCGAAGATAGCCAAAGTAATACACTCCCAAGTCAACTACATTACTTCGCCAAGGTGCGTAGCCGTGTTTCCATACAACTATTTGGCTACAACCCATGGTTTATCAGAGACTTTACGTGAGCCTTTATTAGAAGACCTCACAACTCGATTAGCCATGCTCAGAGATTGACAGGAATGTTGACGCCATTCGAACCCATCGCATTCGCCAGATTATTGATTCACCCTTCAGAGCCTATTATGGAAGTGAGTCGTGCGTTTTAACAATCATTCGAACTCTTATTTTTTCGAAGGAGTGGATGTTTTTGTTAAGGTGTTTGGTAAGTTCGTAATCACTACGAATATCTTGGTGCGTAGTAAGTTAATAATTTTATGCAGGATTCTTAAAGATAGAGTGTGTCTTTCTCCATAGACCTTGCTACAAACTTACCAAAGATACTGGCGCCAGAAATAATTCAATTTTGGACGCCGTTGACGTTGACACTCCCTCATGGGAGCAAGAAACCACAGGATTATGGATCGATGTCCCCAAACCAACTCTTGACTTCCTCCGCCTCGCAGGTATCAATGCAGCTGAAGCCA
>KB722738.1:1680929-1717761 GCA_000349905.1 Volvariella volvacea V23 | reverse complement strand
TACATGCAGCTCAGCATGCGTTTTTGAATCGATTTTCTTTATCACAAGATGTTAAAACAGAATGCAAGGCGGCAGAGAAGGAATATAGAACCACAGAATCACAAAGAAAGCGCCCAGCAAGGTAGGCTTGATACACTTGCTTTGTAGTTTATGTTGGCTCATAAGCTCTAGGTTGATATTCTATGACGCCATTGGCAAAGGAGGTGGGGTGACCCCGAAAGCGTTTGACCATGGTAGGGGTTCCCACCTGGTGATAGCCAACAGGCGCTCACTACATTTAGTTTCCAATATTTTATCAAAGGCATATGAAGCCGTTGAATCGTGTCCATGTGAGGACGGTTGCACAAAATGTGTGTTCGATCCGTTACTTTGCACTGTAGCATAACTTAAAATAGGCGAACAGGTGTGCAAAGTACTCTGTGCAAGGAAGCCAATCAAGTCTCGTCCAAAGTGGGAGCATTAATCGTTCTCCAGTCAATTTTGGGGATGGAAGTGCACCTCGACCCGGCAAGAGTAACAGATGGGACAACACCGTCAGAGCTTGAAACGATTGTGCCCGCTGACTTGGTTCCTGAAGTGGAAGGGATTACTGTAGAGACCGTAGAGGCTGGCGTATAAATATCTTTGGTGATTAGGCGCGGACATTAAAAATAAAACACTTCCATTTCCATGTGCACACTGTATCGCCATACAAGGAGTTGCGAATGTACTGAAAGCAGCCATTTCATTATCCACAAGCAGGAAGAGGACAGCTGGGAATCGAAATGTAAGACAACAAAACAACACGTATATACGTAGATCAAAGTATGAGAAAACAATCAGAGACTCAAGCCAGTGGATCAAAGTCACCCCAATCGGCCTTCGTAGGTTTTTTCGGTCCCGTAGGCCAAGTGGATTGTGCAGGTTTGGCAGGTGTCAGGACATTAAATGACGGTGATGGCGTGGGCGCTATCACAGGCGCACTGATAGGTGTCTGCAACAATGGTGGTGGTGCAGTTGAGAGTGATGAAAACCCTGACTGTGGTGGCGGGAATAGGCCACTTGTTGTTGTGGATAATGAGACATCATAATTCAGTCTGCGCGGTTGACTTGTTGATGCTAATGTCGATACCGATGATGGGGGTGGGAGGGTCATGGGTTGCATTGGGGGTTGTGTGATTGGGGTGGTGGATAGCGTAACATTGTAATTAGGTCTATGCTTCAAAGTAGAAGATGATTGAGATAACGGTGAGCGTGTCGGGGGCTGTGATGGCCTGCTGGCTGTGGGTAATGGAGTCGCACTAGACGAAAACGAGGACGAGGTGCTCCTTGGTGTCAAACCGGATATTGACGCTCTGGAAGCAGGAGGGAATGACTGGGTGGTAGATGGCGATGACGGTTGTGATGGAGGGGGGAAGGCAGAGAGCGGGGTAGACCTGATAGCTGGACTTGGCTGCGCAGAACTCTAATATAATGTCATTAGAAACATCAGCGGCGCTAATGACGAAGTCACCCACAGTTGAATCTCCATTCAATAAACTTCCCCATACATCGTCTTCCCAACTCGTACCGCCACCGCTGCCCGTGGCATTCGCATCGCCCACACTACCACCAGAGGGTGTAGCTGTAAGAGTCGTTGCGCCGTTGGCTCTACCAACCAAACTCTCGAAATCGACGGAACCGGAAAAGCTCTGAACACCATTCGTACCGCCATTGATGGTAGTAGTCGATCTATCCTCTACTCTTTGCGAATCACGCAGGAATTGGTCGTGTTCCTTTTCCACCCTATCACCTAATTTGCGGATCACAGACATGAAACGCTTGAACTGCTCAACATTGAGAACTAGAAACATGTGAGGCGTTAAGCCAGAATGGCGCTACAGGATACTCACGAGGACCCATTGACATTGCCCATAGTTGGGGGAGGACAAGGGTTGCCACAGCCTCTCTATCGACCTTGAAACCCATTGCCTCCTGTACCGAAAGCGTGGCCATCTACAAAATAAGAAATTAAAACACGGTACACATATGTGGCGGAGTATTTATACCATAACCGCCGGCTCTTTGGTTCGAATTTTGGATAAGAGAGGTACTAGTTTCTGTGTCAAGCTCGTCTGATCGAGAGTTTTGACCATGGAGAGGAAGGTAACAAGTGTTGCAACCTTGACGGATAAGATTCTGGTTTTGCTAAATACCAACTGTATTGTGCGCGTTTAATGCTTACTCTGAGCGACCCCGACACATGCTTACCGCAACACGAGGGAAGAGGACCCCTTGGACTTCAGCGTAGTCAATAGTCTCGCAAAGGTCTGGTACCACCTTTAGTGCTCGTTCTTGGACCTGAATCACATCAGCTTGGCATGGTCTTAACCACTTTCCAGCACTACGTACTACGGCGTGCTCGGACTCTAGGGCATTATAAACCAATGGGAGGACCTCTATACCGCCATGGGTCAGAGATATAGCACCAAAATAGACATCGGCTTACGTTCGCGAAATGTCTGCTTATCCGTTTTGCTCTGCAGCATTGTCAAATTCTCCAATAACGTGAGCATATTTTGAGGCGGTTCCTTAATGGAAAAGAGTGGCTTCAAGCTTGGAAGAACCATGCTTGCAAATTGCGATGCTGAAAGAGCCGTTGAGATGGCAAACACATTGGGAAGAATGTATGGCAGTAGGTGGGTGTCTTTCATCTGGTATTCTGTGAGCGTAGTACCAACGCAGACGGAAAGTACCCACTTCCTCCAGTAGAGAGGGAAGGATTTTTCTCGTCCTTAGTCCCTCTGAGAACCTATCCAAAACAGAGACTAGCCCCTTCATGAAGGAGATCTTCTCCTCTCTCGTCTTGGCAGTGAAATTAGAGCGGTCCAAGAAATTCAATGTGGATATAGGTAGTGACGAGAAGAATGAGTGGGTAGGTAGCGTTGATGGCGTCGGCCTATCGTTGGGATATCGCGTTATAAGTTGCTTGAGGAGAGCTGTCGCGGGGGGTCAAGGATGGTATGAACAAACACGAGAGGCATACCTTGCAGATCTGGATCTAGCCCACTCAAGCCTGGTACAGGCTTCCCCGCATGTTGTCGTAAACCACTCAAACTGCCATGGGTCTTGTATGGGGGTTCACCCTTGCAGTGCACAGCATATATGATACACCCAAGCGAATACATATCAGACGCGGTCAATAGGGCCTCGTCCAAGGCATACTCAGGTGCTACATTCACGTCAGGTGGCCCACTGGGGGGAGTTTGTTGTGCGGACTCACCCATATAGTCAAACGACCGTTGTATATATTGGGGCACACGCCCATCAAATGTAGGAAACTCCCAACGTGTCGGTTTTCCATCTGACCCCATCAATGGGATGGTGAGGCCGAGCCCTGATATCTTCCAATCTCCCTTTGGTTCATATCAGCTGGTGCACCAGAGAGGACATGTATGACCTACAGCACCATTGATTATGATACTCTCCGGGCATATGTTGGAGTGTATCAGGCTGGCTGAAGAGTGTAGAAAAAAAAGACCCTTGCAAATCTGCAAAATTCCTTTTTGAATCTGACGGGAGGATCAGAAATTGGCGCGGGCACGATTGGCTTGCATACCTCGACTTCATCCAGCTCCACGACGGGTGCGTACCGGGAAGAACCGGGAATGGACGTTTCAAGCGACGAAAGAATTGGCTCAGTTGCAAATATGAGTTCACTCCGTGTCTCTTCAAGGGGCTCCACCATCTCTTGGAGATGCAACACATGAATGCGACGCACCGAACCCCGGATAGGAACACTCCTTACCTAGTATTGAAGGATGACGCAGTTTTCCCAAGGCAGAGGCCTAAGTTCAATTGCCACAGACTGAGCGGCCGTGCACCAGCCAACGGAGGATACTGACGATACCTCAGCCTTCAGGACCTCCAACGTTCGCTCCTTGGCTACAGGTCCGAGTCTATCTAGATCGGGGCCCCTCTTGTCAAAGGTCCATACCGAAACTCGCTTGTTTGTGACTTTATGTGTCGCGGGCTGCACGCGCCACAAACCGACGTGGATAGAGGCGATGGGAGCAGCTGGATAAGCATTGGAGGCAGATGGAGGACCGGGGGTGGATGAGCGGCTGGCCGAGCCAGGAGAACCGATGTTGTATGATTGGGAAATCGCGGTCCTGGCGAAGAGAGAGGTGGCCGCGGCGAACATGATGTGGTGAGGAGGAGCAAGCGTGCGAGGGGACAAGGGCTATATTATGTAATCGTAGTGTACAGGATGTGGTGCACGATATTCGACTGCTTGCGAGCTCTGTGGTCCCTGGGTTTTAAATCACCCGCCTCTGGCGATAAGCGGCTGTCACAGAACCGAGCCCCGGATCATAAATAGCAGCCTTTCGTCGACCCCACATTTTTCAAGCTACCCCCACTTCGTTGTCCCGCCATGCGTCCCACCCTGCGTTGTCTGCAGTCCTTGCACAACCTCTCCCAACGCCCACAAAGCGTCAGCTTCATCGGCTTGGGGAGGATGGGCCACGAAATGGCATACAATCTGTTCTCCAAACGAGCAGCAGCAGACAAAGGAGCGAGATTCGTGGTTTGTGACGCCGTGCCAGAGGCAGCTGCCTCGTTCCAAGACAAGTTCCAAAAGCTGCATCCAGAGTCCCAAGTTGCTATTGCCTCGACACCAGAGGAGTAAGTGCTAGCACTGACTATATGTGCACCAGCGTGACACCAGATAGAGCGGCACTGGCATCCCAAGTTGTGATTACCATGCTGCCCTCATCACCCCAGGTTTCGTCCGTTTATGGAGACGGAATCCTCAAGGCACTCCGCAGCCTCCCAAAAGCCGATGCAGAGGCAACCCTTTGCATTGATTCGACCACCCTGGACATCACTGTTGCCCGAGGGGTCGCCAAAGATGTGGTGGGGACTGGAGCGCAAATGGTCGATGCACCAGTATCTGGGGGTAGGTTTGCTTTAGCCCACTGAGCACGACATGAATTCACGGAATTAGGCGTGACTGGCGCGCAAGCGGGCACTCTCTCGTTCTTGGTCGGTGGACCAGAGGAATCATTCAAGCTGTCGCAGCCAATTCTATCTCTCATGGGTCAACGGATTATGCACTGTGGGCCCTCTGGTGCCGGGCTAGGTGCCAAGATTTGCAACAATGTACGTGGGCATGTGTCATCACGCTCATCAAGCTGACGCTCCTGATCAGCTGGTGCTAGGGGTGGAACAAATTGTGGTGGCGGAGGCGATGCTGCTAGGTCAGAAACTGGGATTAGATCCCGCGATACTAGCAGGCGTGATCAACAGCAGCACCGGGGGATGCTGGGCATCATCCGTAAACAACCCCGTTCCAAACTCGCTTCCAGGAAAGTCGCCTCCGTGCGAAAGAGACTACGAGGGAGGATTTGCGACGGGATTGATGCTCAAGGTAGGTCGACCGTGCCACGCGTGGACGAGAGACTCACGTAAGGCAGGACATGGGCCTGGCGACGAACATTGCAGCGGAGGCAGGGAGTGCGCTGCCGCTGGGCAAGGCAGCAGAGGGGATCTACCAGGAGGTGACGGAAAAGAAGCCGGAGCTGGCGCGGAAGGACTTTTCGTCGGTGTACCGGTATTTGTGTAGTCTTACGTAATGAGGTAGAGTATTGAGTGGTGGTGGTGGGATTGCAGTGAGACGTCATGTCGAAACCCAGTGTGATCATTTTTGGTTGGTGTCTGCTCGCTGCGTGGATCCCGAGTTTAACAGCCCCAAAGGCGGTTTGAACACCATCTCCAGGGCCCTCGCCGCACTCCTCGTCCCCGTCGACGCCGAGCCCGTCGTCCATGTCCGTGTCCCCATTCACCCCCGTGGCACCTGCTCATCCTTTCTGCAGCATCTCCGCATCATCGACAAATATTCGGTCAACCCCCCCACAACGTACGCTCTCACTCCCCCTCCCCGACCGCTCTGACTCCCACCAGCTATCTCGGCTCCGAGTTCCCCAGCATCCTCGCAAAGCCCAACGTAGAGTACAGACAGGTCAATCTTACCGTCCCCGCCAACATCCCCCTCTGCTATGAGCCCCTCGATCCAGAACATCCCTTCGAGTACATCTTCGATTTCACTGGAGAGGTCCAAACCGACCGCACCGAGCTCGTCAGTCGTCCCCCAGCCGTCTGCTTCATTCCCTCACCAGCAATGTCTAGATCCAAATCAACATGACATGCAACATCGCCAGATATCTCGCCCTTGAATCCGCAAAGCGCAACGTCAAGTCCCACGTCAGAATCCAGCTTCCATTCTACGAGACCTCAGGCAAAGGCACCCATGACGAGAAGGAGGATATCAAGCCCGATGGCGTCATTGGCACCTGGTGGCACGAAGCACTGCGAATGATAGCTGCCATTGAAAAGTACCCCCACGCCTCTTGTTGTATATCCACCATTGACCCACATATTCAGCCTCAATCTCGTTGTGCTTCGCATCGGTTTTCCTTACGGGCCCTACATCAACCATGGGAACAGTGCGTCTCTCTTTGTCTGTTTATCTGCCTGTCCTTATCTTTCCAAATTCAGTCACATCGGCCTTGTGCGTCGGTGCAGTTTATGGATACATGAAGAAGCCCATGAAGTCCATGTGGGTACCCTCCGCTCTCGCTGGACTCACCCTTAATCCTTTGTAGGTGGTCACCAGGCAAGAATCCTACAAACACGATTCATGCCGATGATGTTGCTGGTGCTGCTTGGGCTTGTGCGAACTGGATGGCTGGACTTGGTCGTCAGGCTGCCGATGCTGCTGCAGGGGAGGTCATCCCATTTCACAACGACAAGGCCAAGGTCAAAGAAGTAGAAGGCATGCCACCACACAACGCTAAGATCGTCGCTCCCTTGTTTAATCTGGTGTGTTTTGATAAGCTTGCTTTAGACAACCATACTTACCGTCATTCTTAGGTCGATGACTCTGCAAGTACCCTTCTTAGCGTTGGACAGGTCGTTACCTCATTCTTCGGCACGACCTTTGAATTCTTCAATCTTGTCGAAAGTACAAAGCTCAAGGTTCGTCTTCGTCTCGTATGACATCACCTCAAGCTGTTCTAACACTACACCCAGCTGGCAGAAGATGCAGTTGAGGACATAAATGAACACCATGTCGGTGGATGGACGGAGATGCTCTCTCAATCAAATCCACCAATTTCCCAAACCCCACTCTCGGCATACATGGATCACTATGCGTTGAAGAAGCATGTCGTCGCATTCAGCAATGCCAAAATCAAGAGCATCGTCGGCTATCAACTAAAGTACCCGCACCTTGAGCACAGTACTATCGCTCCTATGATAGAAAAATGGAAAGCCGACGGTCACTGGCCCGTTGTGGAGAATTCGTCCTAAGCCCAATGCTGAGTCTTGTCTCCAATTTACCTTGACCCCAATATCTTCCTTGTTCATTATCACATTATTTCATTCGTTTCTTGCTATAGCTATCATCCCGTCATCATGAAGAAAAGGAACAGTGTAATGAGTCTACTATCCAGCTGTTAATGTCGATGTTGATATGTGATGAGTATAAATATACCGTGCACTCTATCATTCTATCGTAGTTGTGCTTCTTCTCGACGCTAAATCTGTTCACGCTCATCTACCTCCTCCGAGGTGGGTCCAGGGAAAGCTGACACGGCCTGACGGTGCTCTAGGGAAATTCTTACCTCCGCTTTGTAACCCTCTCACACCATATGCCATTTACGACACATGCTCCAACGAATCTGAGAGGAACACGCACACCAATCCCTGTGTCCCTCAAACCTCTAAATTCCGCATCCTTATGTGCTGGGAACACGTACTTCATTCAATTCTCGCCATCCATTCGTTAACGTACACCCCCAGGCGGGAGATACATCCCGCAGCCCATAAATAACAAAGATAGTAAGATCGAACTACATTCCCGAATTCCACTATCATATAATGCCATCCCACTCAACAGCGGCGGGAAAGGGTGTAACCCTCGACATAAGCGACTCGCTTGACTACGACAAGGAGCCTCTTCTGCTCTTACCACCACCCCTTTCTTCCCTACCACCACCTAGCCCCTCAACGCAGCACCAGCAACTTGAACTTGAACAAGAAGACGGCATGGGTAGAGAAGAGCAATACCTGAAGCGAGAGGGACGACCGGGGGACGACCTCTTACGATACATAGCATTGGTAAGATCACATTCTGGGCAAGCCTGAATGAGATCAACAACTAACTATGATTGATACTTCTGGGGCTAGGGATCCATTTCGGTAGGACTTGGCCGTAGTTCGGCTCGGATGAAGGATGAAGCTGACCATAAGCGTTCTATTCATTTCAGATCATAGTCCTAGCAACATGGGCACTCATACTCTCAAACATCTCCGTTGGGTTTGGCTGGTTCGCACTCCACCCCCCACTCCAAGTTCTGGCGCTAGGCTGCTTTACCTATGGTACATACCGCTCAACACCATTGTCACGTAGTTCCGCCTACTAAACCATCCCCCGCTCAGGCATTTTGACCTTACAACCAACTTCTCAGCCCAAAACCAAGGCAGCAGGTTTCAAGCGACACCAAGCCGCCATCCTATTCATAGGCGTTCCATCTATAATTGTTGGAACCTCTGCCATAAGCTATAACAAATGGCTAAACGGGAAGGATCATTACACCACTTGGCACGGTGTGAGTAGTACCCCAGTCATTGTACTCAATTATTGATTATGTGTATTAGAGACTGGGAATTTTAGCTGTTACTTGGCTCGTGTTTCAGGTTCTTATAGGAGGAGGTAGCGTGTGGTTTGGGGGCGCTGCGTTCGGTGGCGGGACTAAAGCCAAAGCAGTATGGAAGTACCACAGGTAAACCGGAGTCTCCTTGATACCATGAATTTTGACCAAAGAATCTCCGTAGGTTATCAGGCTACCTGCTTTTCCCATTGTTCTTGTTTACCACACATCTCGGTGGTGTGTGGTCCGGTTGGGCTTCAACATACGCTAACGCTTTCCTGCGCACTGTTGCATTCACTTTGGCGCCAGTTGCGCTCGTAATTGCAATCTGGGCCAGAGCCAGGTCAGTAATTTACTTCCCTTATATTTGCAGACTTTAAGTCACATCCCGTATACAGGACCTCCAAGATGAATTTCTCTCAATAATTTATTGCACAGAGTTTGTAATTGATAGCTTGTAGGAGGATATGCAAGCACATTAGTGCGAGAGAAACAATGACAGTGATTTTTCATTTCGATGTTTAAGTTACGTTTTGTTGTTACGCCGGGGATGGTATAACTTCTGCAAGGAAACCCGGAAGGAACCTCTCCATTCTCTCATGCGTGGCAGTCCACAACGTCCGTTGGCGTTCGTCCCTCGTGTCCTCTCCTTCGGCAGTAGGGGGTGGCACCAGAATATTGGCGGCATTCATTACAAGCAAAACGTTCTTCAGAGACTCCGGAACAGCTTCGTTCTGTACAAGCAATGAGCAAGGTGTTTTGACACGAAAAACGTGAATTCATACCAATTGGTCCCCCTTACCAACATTCATAAACCGATCCAATAAATCCAAGATCTGAATCCACAGTAATCGGAAATCTGCCTTGGACTCCCTGAGCTCCAAGTGCATAAACACTTTACAGAGCAATGCAGATGCACGTAGGCGGGTCTCGGGCATGCCCTGACGATCTCTTTGAAACACTTGAGGTTTCAACAATTCGTCGAGTAAAGGGAATACCACTCGATTGAATACGTCTTCAACTTGACCTTGGTTAGCAGTATCGATCGATATTTGTGGTCCCAGTAAGATGCGTTGAAGGTGCGTAATTGCTGCATGTCGAATCTCGCGTGAGGCACTGCATGATTGGCGAGCAAAAGACGACAACAAGGGCAGAGACAAGTGTCGCCATACTGCATCAAGGCATAAGTTGAGGGTGGACGTGTATATAAAGTAGCAAGGGGCCATACCATCTGTTTGGGGCGTTGTCGTAAAGTCAATGGTGGGGAGGAAAGTCGCCAACGAAGCAAGCATTTCCACGGCTTTCTTGCCTCTGTCTCCGTGGTGGGACCTGACGGGTAATGAGTAAAAACTCGTTCAGAATTTATCTGAATGTATACCCAGGTGTGCCAGCAGCAGTTGCAAATTCATCTAGAACTGTCACCAAACCAGGGAAGTTATCCACTCGAATATACTGTTCTGTGCCAGGTGTAACAAGCCGGGTTAAAAGTTCGAAAGAAGCCCTAGAAGCCTCGGGGTTCGCAATGGTGGAGCGTATCAAGGCGAATACAAGATTCCATTCTGTTTGAGAGCTGAGGCAGTTTTGAGTGTTGGCAGTAAGACAAGCAATTAAGAACGTACTGGATAATGTGAATGTATTTCTGGACAATCAAGGTAACTCCGGATACTGTTTGCTCAGCGACAGCCGTGGCCGTTGGGGCAGGTAAACCTGCCAATAGATCAAAGGACACATATATTTGGTCGCGAAGCGGCGGCTAAAGACAAATTAAGCACGCATATGCTTGGATTAAGACTATAAACAAACCCTCTGGGCCAGAAGTCCGCATAGTCGCAATAAGCTGACCACGGCACGCTCGATCAAGAGGATGCTATACTGTCCAGCCGCAGATAACAAAGCTGACAGATGTTCAAAGACAATGGGCCTACTGCACGTGAATCGATGGTCGTGAAGTTCAGACAGAGTCCTCACCAAAGTTCTTCGATGTGTTGTGGTGCTTGGCACGCTACACTGACCATTGTTTCCAGCAAGAAAACAGAGGCAGGGTCATAAGGCAGGGCTTGCGGAGATGAATTTGAGGGCGAATCTTCGAATTCCTGTTTAAGCCTTGCGACTGTGCGTTCGTGCGCCAGGGCTTCCAAGGCACGAACAGCAGCCAATAAGGCATCAAGGTCAAGGTGCCTGTGAAAGATTGGATCATGTATTTATAAAAAGGTAATACAACGTACATTATCTGGCTGTACAATTCATCTAATCTGCAGGACGTGATGCAATCGATGGTGCAAAGGGTGTTCTCGATGTCGGCATCTGTAGCATCCGGAACTGACGCCTCACTGGTGCCATACGGCGTCATTAAATACGAGGACAAAGCAGACAGTAGTCCGCCATCAGAGCGTGGCGTTGGGCGCTGCGGTGTACTTCTTCTCAGAGGAATCATAGACACCCCACCCAGAAAGTCCTCCATTTGAAGCATTCTGGTAGGTAGCAAAGAGTGCAGGAACAAGTTTTGGAACATCTCAAAGATCTGTGCAACCCATCAGGAGTGAGTTTTACGCGAACAGGGCGTACTAACCTGTGTCCATCCTTCGCGAAGAGCGTTTCCATTCCCGTTAACAATATTAAATAGGACTACAGCAGCGAGTTGGCCTTTGAAGTTCGTGCCAAACTTAACGGATAAGTTGGAGACCGTAATGGGGTGTCCCTCCACCTCGACCACTGGGAAGTTTGGTACTTCAGACGGTAAGTTATCTGACAGCAGGCTCGTTGCTTGCGTTAGTGATACAACGACAAAATCAAAAACATCAGGCAAATTGAAATGTCCCGCGAGTGTCGCACACTGCCGGAAGCCTGCAATGGCGCGCTGAATGGTATACTCGTCATCAAAGGTAATGAATGCATGTGCTATGGCGGATATAACGGGTTTCCAGACGGATTTGAACATCTCGAGATCAAAGAGGGAGGTATTGCACATCATGAATTTGCCTGAACTGGATCAGAACATCTGGCCTGGCAAACACAGCGACCTACCTGTTTGGCGAGATCGAGTTAGCAACTCCTTCCATGCATACTCAAAGCCTAGTTGGCCGGTGTGCTCTTCGGGCATAACAATCTCGCGTTTTCGGATAGAATCATATATGTTTTGCTGCTCAAGTTCGTGTCAGATCTTAAGGTATAAAATTTTAGAACATACTAAGAACTCTGGACTGAAGTCACTGCCGTTATTTGTTCCCCGCAGATTTCTTTTGTAATCTTCGATTGTCATTCTTTTCTGAAATACATTTAATCTGGATAGATGACTGCCAGGTAAATTCATCACATACCCTGACTTGAGGGTTGTGTAAATCAGTGTTCAACATGATAACAGAGAATGCAAGTATATACACTGCATCTTCGCTCTTTATTTCAGCTGCACATAGCTAAGTCAAATGAATCAACAATCAAGTTAGCTCTCACCTGGCCCAGAAGCAAAATAGATCGAGGCGAAGGTTTGTGTGATGCGATCAATCTGCTGCGCTTCTCCAGGCAATCTGAACGTTTCTAACATCTCGCGCATTGCTTCTGCAATGGGTTTCTTCAGCGAGATTACGTAGCGCTCGTTTCCTTTTTATAGCAACTACTCACATCATGGAAATCAAACAGTCCAATGAAGGCCTTGAGGATCTCGATGTTGTCTGGCTTAGAGATGAAATCACCCAACAAGCGTTTGTCTAGCCTTGTACAGCCCTTCAAGAATACAGCCAGGCTTTGTGTCTTTGACTCGGCGGTCTCTGAATCGCTGGCAATAATTTTATTCTCCTCCAGGAAGGCCACTCCGCTCTTGGGCTTCGCATTGAAACGCGCAGCCCCGGTCAGGATAAGCTGCTTTTGCGATTTAGCCCGTAATAAAGCATCTGTTTGCGTATATTCCTAGCCACACATAAGTCTTGATTGATAAAGGAGTAAATAATCCACATACCTCTGGCCATGATTCGCTAACCTGAAGAAATTATAAGTGGAACGCAACAATGATCCTATTAAATAAAAACGTACACCAGCGGCTCGTGAAGTCATGTCATTCACGAATGCAAGGAGGAGGTCGAGACACAGATACTGAGTATTTCTCTGCTGAACATCAGGATGCGCGTTCTGGCTTGCGGGATAAACACCCTATGAGGATCCAGTCAGATACCGGGCAGTTGAGAAACAAAATCAATCACTTTTGTGAGGAAATCTATGAGGCGTTCGAACAAATTCTCGCAATTTACGTCGCAATCGTAATTAACATAAAGATCGACCATAAAACTGGAATAGTTGGATATTTGAGAGAGCGTTTCGAGAAATAAATCGCGTGTCTGCCCCCGAGCTGGTGGGACGAGAATACGTGGAGATGCTGTAGTGCCATTGGTATCTGGTTCAACAGCGGGACTTGGTGTTGGTGTTCCACTCCTCGATACTGGCATCCCCTTCTTGCCTGCTGCTCCTGAAACCAACGGTGCCAGTCTGTCAATCGAAAAGGCTAGAAAGAGTTCTTGTTGTAATTTCAGGTGGGTGCGCATGGTATCAAACACAGTTGCAATGGTTCGCAGGGCGGTCTGAAGGAGGGAAGGACTTTCTGATCGGGCTAGCTGAAAGAGGTATTTGCAGCCGGGGTCCACCACCAAAGCTTCGAGTGAAGGGTATTCCACAATTCGAGGACCCGCCTCTTCGAATGCAGCATTTAGAATCCCAAGTGCTGTCAGCCGTGTTGAATCCGTATGTTGTTGGTCGTTTGGATCCAGGACGTTAATTAGAACCCGGAGCAGTTCGAGAATCGAAGGCAACCCATCTAAATCCAATTAATACTAAAAGCAGGTGATGGTCGGGAATACGCATACATTGGGTCCTTTCTGCAACCGTTGAAACGGTAGGGAGTGGTGTAGGAAGTGCGGCAGCAGTAGGAGATGCTGGTGTACCTGGTGCGGAGGTTTCACCCTCGTGTAGACTAGCTGTTGGTTCTAAACCCTGCTTTTCTGGGTCCGCCGGTACACTGGTCGAAACAGTCATCGTTAATTCGCCCTCTGTCGAGGCAGTCTCCGGCTTTTGCAGCTTCGTCTCCTCAATAGCAATATCCAGGGCATATAACCTCTGAAATACAGCCCGAACAAGTTGATGCATAGTATTTTCCGCAGACCGGCGGAGGATCTCTGGATGTACGTTTGCTTATAGTTGATTGACCTGCATAAATGTACACTCACCACTTAACCGCATCTGACAACATGTTGTTAATACGGTCTCCAGCATTTCACATATCTCCACATCCCCCAAATGCTCTCCAACAGAACCACACAAGCAATCATGGATTACAGTCATGATCTTGAGGAGCACGACCTCGTCACTAGAGGAATCACTCGCTTCGAATTTGCAATGAGCTACGGTGGAGCTCAATTCCACCAGAGCCTCGCCAAGGGATATGGAAGATGGACTGATGAGCCCGCAGACAAAGAAGCTATGCAAGGCGGACAACGCAGCGGATGTTATGGGACCAGTGGATAATGGAGAGCGAATTATAGAAAAGAAAGGTGCCAGTAGCGTTGGAAGTGGTAACGACTCGACGTCTGTACAGAGTTACGGCACGCAGAACGGATAGATTAACATTGCACGTACCAGAGATATCTCTGACGAGCCGCTTGAGTTCTTGGAATCCACCAATTAGATCAGCCTCTCTGCTGACCTTGCCCGTTGCTCCCGCATTCAACCCAGCATTAGATATCCGTAAACCTAGGTCGCTTCCAAGCCCAGCATCGCGAGGACTGACGAAATGAGTTGTGGAGGCCCAGCGGGAGTTCCTCCGCATGGCGGAGGTCACAGATAGGATCTCGGAGTATAGTACATGCTTGTGAGAGATGGTCTTCGCCGTGCCAGTCATTGAATCGCGTGAAGACAGTGCCGGGGTCCATCCACTACATTACACGTCATGTGATCATTTGTTTAGAATGAACGGTGATGCCCAACAACATCACCCAATCAGAATGAAATGCTACATTTATTCCACCGACCGCCGGTATGTGTAATGTACATAGTATGCATATCCTTACGCTCCCTCCCCCTCTGTAGCTCGTGTAGTCATTGCAGCTTGCCCCGCTGCAGTTGCTGCAAGCCTTGACCTCTTTCTTTCCGCCTCTACAATTTGGGTAAGCGATCCATGATTTAATTAATTTACGTCCAATGTAAAATCGCACCTGCTTCCTTCTCTCGTTCGATCTCAGCAACAATGGCCTCAATCTCCGACAAGTCCAAGTTCTGCTCAACTGTAAGAATGATATGGTTCAAGCCCCAAAACCTTACCGTTATTTTGCCGTAGCTCTCCATTACACTGATTTCGATGTTTTTGGCACCAGTCTGTACTACTTCCAGCAGGCTCTTCACCGTCAGCTTAATAGCCTCTTCCCTTGACAGATCGTCCTTGTGGTTCTTCTCCAGGAACTCTCGGACAGTTTTTGACGAGCGTCCGATTGCATTAGCCTAGCCAGCAATGGGATCACACTGGTCACCTCTCAATAACCACACATGGACGTACCTTCCAAGCACTGTAAATTCCACTAGGTTCTGTTTGATACAGACGTGGCCGGGTATCATGTGGATCAAATCCTACTATGAGAGTTGAGATACCAAATGGTCGTACACCACCAGATTGCGTGTAGCGCTGTCATGGATCAATTTCCGCTGCCATCTGAAGCCTAGGAACAAGTACCTGCTGAATACCAGCGATGTGCCTGGTGATATATTCAACCGTCACAGGATCTTCTACAGTAAGTCGGTGGCTCTGGCATTCAATTCTCGCCTTGTCGATGAGCACTCGACCGTCGGCTGTGAGCCCTGTATGCACAACTAGGTCAATGCCTGGGTTTCTTGAGTCCATGACAGCCCACCCAACCTGCGAAGGCAAGACAAACGTGGTCATCGAGCATAACCACCTTTCTGACAGTACGAGGGTCTTGTAATTGTAGCACAGACTTCTTCTCCACGCCGAGTACAACGACATCCTTGCCACGGACTCCAACCTAGATAGATGGTGAATTATAAGGAAGGCAAGTGCTGTTCAACTTACTGCGCAAGTCCCCTTTCTAACTGCCTCTAGGGCATACTCAACCTATCGATATCAGGTGAGCACTTATTCCCCTCTACACATATAAACCTTGATCGCGTTCTAACCTGGAAGAGGTGCCCATCAGGAGAGAATACGGTCAACGCTGTGGAAGTGCGAAAAGATCAGTTGAGGTCACTCTCTGTGTGCATCGAAAGCCTTGCCTCGATCATAGGACCTGGACATGATAATAGACGAGAACGGATAAAGTGAATGACGACGCCTCGGACGCGCGTCGACTTGAGCTTCAGTATAGATGATCGCTTACATACACATGCACGTGCTCGCTAACCATGTCAGGTCAATTAGTCGTTACCGCACCTCTGCTCAAACGACCATGTCGGACGACATAATCTGTGCGGTGTGCTCGGAGGACCTAACCACTTTGTCCTTGGATCAGCGTCAGGTACACTACGAAACTCATTTTCAAGACGAGGCAGATGCCATGGCCCATGCCCTCCCAGTGGGCCTACCGATTCAGCCGACACCGGGCAGCTCGACAATTAACGCCAAATCTAATATGGGGAAGCACACTGCGTGGAGCAGAAGGGCCCTTCTCCACATCAAAGAGACTGATGACTTTTGGTCGCCAAATCAAATCACCCCACCGCCAAACAACTTTACTCCAGGTACGTACACCAGCTTACAGAAGCAAAGCCGGGAGTTTGAAAGCAGCTAGGATTGATCAACTTGCTCAAGGTATCTCTCAAAAGGTGCCACGCCAAAGGGAGTATAATACGAGCGACTTTGTGTCATCCAGCAACCACACATATCGCAAAGCAGAGATGGGACGTCGGCTGGGGCTGTGGGTCAGCATCATATTTTGACATGAGAGCAGAAGACTTAATTTTTCTGTCCTGAAGATACCGCAACTTTCTTATAGCCTGTACGGCCTTGCTGGGCCAGTCTATGTTGCCTCAGTATAGGTCCATCTTGACGGAGCTCCCACCACTCGGCATACGAAATCTACAAGCATGGATAGAAACAGCCTGGGCCGAGGGTACTAGCATACGCTCTCATATTGGACTTTCTCACCAAAGTTTTAAGCCAGGTTTCGATCCAGAAGGGGCTTCGCAGATTGGTCAATTGTCAGGCACGACGAAGCGGGTTGGAACCACAGGTCAGGGCTTTCTCAAATATACTCAATTTTGTGCGCACTGCTAAACTGTTGTACCAGATTTATGGGTTGCATACACTTATATTGGAATCCCGTATGATGCTTTATGATTGGAGTTTAATGATGGCTAACCTGAACTCACCATAGGACCCAGCTCGTTGATTTTGACCTTACACGGCAGAAAGAAGGGTAGCGCCTTTCTGTCATTTCCTTACAAGGCTTGCTAAATCACAATGCAGGTCCAAAACCTCTTATTGACTGGATCGTCAAGTATTTTGATCACAACTCAAAACCGCCGACGACGGTCAATGAAGCGCTGTGGCGTTCATCAACCGTGAAGATTACAGAGCATATGCCATTGATCTTGCAACGAAAGGGTCATTCCGTTACAGTCATCGGTTATGAAATAGAAAAAGACGGTTCAACAAACCTGCTGGTTTTTGATACTTCATTGTAAGAATCTCAGATTTTGATCACTGTTATAGGAACTCATTGGTACTCTTGCAGTTTACCTCCCATTGCCTTGCGCAGAACCGCTATAGCGCTATTCCAGTCAGATCGACCGCCTGTACCAGCAACAACACCAGGTACAAGTGAACGAACGCAAAGCAACTCGGGAGAACCTCACGGAGAGCCAGAAGATGAGGTAGTTTTTCTAGGCCACCGTTCCGCGTCATCAATGCCAGTCGATAGACTGGGACATAGATTAAGCAATCTACTTGCATCGGATGCTACCAAATACTTCAAATTAAAACCCTCCAAGCTATCGTATGTTTTCGTCGCTACCTTATAGAAAGATCACTCATGCCACACACAGGAACTTCAACAAATATCAAATTTTGTATTTCCCGATGTCGAAACCATTGGACTATTCTCAACGAATGCAACGCAAAGTTGTCACAAGTGTTCAGGCTTGCTAACAAGGACAGTTGATGTATTTGTATTACCCAATTGCCATAGAGTGGTCATTATTTGTTGTAGCCATAGCAGTATCCAATCCTTGGAGTGGAGGGAGGTCGAGACCAGCAACTGCCATTCTAATGGCGCGATCCCAAGCTTCTTCGACCTTGTATCCTCCACCACGCATAATGCCTTCACGGTCTCTTCGAACAACCTCGCTAAAGAGATCTTGATAGCCGCCAGCTCTCAAGAAGTACTTATCTTCGTAAGTAGAATAATTATCCTGAAGTGGGACATGAGGGACATCTGGTATGACTGTGCTCTGAGCAGCCCGTGCACGAAGCAGACGAGCACTGCTCTGAAGCATGGAAGCAGTGGCATTTCGTGCAGATGCTCGCTTCATCGCGTCTGCTTTTGATTTCGCAACAAGCTTCAAAGCGTCCTTATCACTGGTTTCGAGCTTGTCGATGATCTCTCGTCTTCCTTTCTCCCTTTCCTCTCGTTCGACTTCTTCTTCGCGTTTCAGCTCTTCTGCTCGGAGTTCGCGCTCACGTCTTTCGGCCTCTTCTTGTTCTCTCAGAGCTTGAGCGTATGCTTCTTCACGCTGAAGGTTGAGTTCAATGAGCGCGGCGTTCTCTGCGCGATAGGCAGCTATACGAGCTTCCGTCTCGGCAACATCGACTTCATTGATGAGGTTGAATGCTGGATAGCTGATGAGACTCCCACATGATACATGGAACAGTAGGACGACACACTGATGTCTTCCACCTCCTCTAGGTAGTCATTGTACGAGCGGAGGTCCGGGAAGTCCTCACGACGCTTGTTAAACCTGGAGGGGATAAGTGGACGTCATGCCGGGTGCGGGATGGACTGACTCCTTGGCTATCCGTCTGCGGATGGCCACTTCCTTCTCCACTCCCAGGTCCTCGAAGGTCTGTGGTGTGAAAGCTAGTTTGCGCAGCACCTTGTTGCAGATTGGACACGGCGCTGGCCCAAGAGTAAAGAGTCGATCGATGCATGATTCGCACCTTCACAAGTGTGCTGTGAGACGTGGCGGGACGGCACAAACGCGAGATGCACACATTTTGTGGTAGCATGAGCTTACGAGAAGACGTAGCTTTGGGTTGAGGTATCTGTCACTCTTGCATACGGGACATTGATCATCCATAGACTGGGTGCGGTCAGTCGGCCAGTGTCTGTGCCTCTTGTCATGGGGCTTACAAAGAACTCTGCGGTGCGTCCCGAGGCATCTTTGACGCCTCCCCCAAAGACGGTGGCAGATGTGGTGTGGACTTGGGGGGTGGAAGAGCGTGTGTTGGAAGTCGAGGAACTGAGGCCGCCTTTGCGGATGGTTTTGCCTTGAAGCCAGCCACCGACGTGGGTGCGAGAGGACATGGTGTATTACATAATGGGGCTGATGCATCTCATGCTCAATCCAGAGCGCTGACTACTCACCGCCTCCTGGGCTGGGGCACTGTCATGCACCATGACTCACAAACGAAAGCTGCACCATTCTGAGGATCGTCTTGCCTAAGTGCTTATGGTCCTCAGAATCCCCGCCAGCTAATGACTGCACCAAGTTGTCCGTATTTAACCACCTGCACCGACTCCCGACGTATGCCAGCACCCTCTCTTCGTTCCCTCCTTGTCCTCTCTCTCCTCGTCCTCACCACAAGTCTCACACCTCTCTTCCAACGTCTCCGGCACGCCTTTGTGTCCTCACTCCGCACAGACAATATGAGCGTGGACGAGTTCCAATCCAAATGGCGTCGAGCCTTTGATGCACTGCCCTCCACGCCGGACAACATCCCAGCCTTCTTCTTCGCGCACGGGTCGCCTGTCCTCGCGTTCCCCATTCAGGCCATCGAGGCCGGCGTGTACGGCGAGATGGGTGCCTGGGGAGGGCCCACAAGTCCGCACGCCAGATTCCTCGGAGATTTCGGTCCATTTCTGCTCCAAAAGTACAAACCCAAGGGCATCGTTGTATTTAGTGCCCACTGGGAAACTGTTGGCGACCGTCTGGGTAAGCGGTTCGAGTCTCCAGCGATGCGAATGCACCATCTCATCATGACCCATTTAGTGACGGATTATGGCGACGAGAACCCGCTGTTGATGGATTACTACGGATTCCAACCCGAGCTATATCAATTGAAATTCAAGTCCAAGGGAGATTCTGCGCTGTCCAACCGTGTGGTGCAATTGTTCAAGGAGGCTGGGATGTCTGCCCGCCTTACGCCCAAGTCGGAGCCACGCGGGGAGGATGGCAGAGGATTTGCAGGACCGGGGTTAGATCATGGCGTCTTTGTACCCTTCAGACTCATGTTCGGAGAGACATTTGACAACATCCCCATCGTGCAAGCATCGATCGACTCGTCATTGAGCCCGGAACGTAACTGGGCTATTGGCCAAGCTGTCGCGAAATTAAGGTTTGGACGTTCCATCTTTGACTTGACGACGGAGAAACGAGGATTGATGGGCTTGTTGATTTCATGAACAGGCACGAGGGCATCCTGGTTCTATCTGGAGGATTGCCCATCCACAACCTGCGAGACCGAAGCTGTTTCTCGCCCAAGACTGCCAAACCCTTGCACCACGAATTCAACCGCGCCGTTTACGAGGCTGTCAGGATCCAAGCAGTAAGCAATCTGCAAACTGAATCTCGGGGTAATTGATCTCAGGGTTGCATTGATGTTCAGGCTCAAGAGCGTAAGCGGGTGATGATTGACCTGACGAAGCATGCAGGATTCCGTGCATCGAACCCGAGGGAGGAACACTTTGTGCCGTTGTATGTTGCGGCAGGTGCTGGAGGCGATACCGGCAAGGTGCACGTTCTCGCAGAGATGTATGGGCTACCTACGATTGCGTTTGGGGTCGAAGAGCAGTAAATAGGGGTTGCCTGAGCTGTCACGCATGTAGATTGGGAGCAATTGAATGAGAAATTGGCATGGAATTGGAACAGGGGTCTGAAGGATCAGGTGGCTGGTAGCTACGAGAGATGCCAACCTCCCACAGGTGTCAATTGCTAATTGGTTCCACGTACTTAGCCGTAGCGTCGTGCTGTGTTGCTGTACGCTGTGCATGCCTGCTGGGTGGATAAAACGACGAGATGGAATGGACGTCGCTAGGCTGGTGATTCCGTCCCGCTCGAAACTTAATTAGACGCTGGCTACCTCATCTCGCTCAGGGCTTCTCACCCGCTCTCCCTACTTGAACATTTATTCCCGCACACTCTATTTTCCACCCACCTTTCTCCATTTCCCCGTCCGTCCCACTCCTGCATCCGTGTCCAGCCAACAGTCCTTTTTTCTCTCCAAAGTTTCCCCATCAAACATACTCATACAACCCATCACACCCATAATTTCCCTCCAACAAAATGGACCACCCAGCCCTCTCTATACCCCGCTCATCATCGCTGCCAGTCTCGGCCGGCGACAAGCACAGCGTCGCCGTTGCACAGGCTGCTCGCCAGCAAAAGCGTCAGGGTGCCGTGGCAGACGCGCCTATGACTCCGCCAATATCTCCGGGACATAGTGAGCAAGGAGAACCGATCAAAGTGCGGTCATTGAACCACCCAAAGCAACAACAATCCCCATACCTATACTACAATCCCAATTACAGCATAGTCCAGTCCCCCTCCCAGCGGAACTCTTATCTTGCCTATCTTCGATCCGGCCAGCTCGACCCACAAGACATGGATCCGTTGCACTACTCCACAACCGAGCCCGTGTGTGCACCCGAGCACGTCCCTGTCAATGAACGTGCTCGAATCAAGGCCACCGGACTCAGGTTGACCGACTTCGAGGTTCGTGGCGTGTTGGGTATGTCTATCCGTTGCATCCTCTCTTCAGTCCCTCACCCTTCCCCTTCAAGGTACCGGTACCTTCGGCAAGGTCCTCCTCGTTCGGGATAAAAAGTCAATCGGTCAGTCGGGCTCCCATAACTTTTATGCCATGAAGGTCCTCCGCAAGGACGACCTCGTCCGTCTGCGTCAGGTCGAACACGTCAATGCTGAGCGTTACATCCTTTCCCGCCTTCACCATCCGTTCGTCGTCGACCTCTTCTCCACATTTCAGGACAGCCTCAACGTCTACATGCTGATGTCCTACGTCTCTGGCGGGGAGCTGTTTACACATTTGCGGCGCGCGCAATGCTTCACGACCGATGTCACCCGGTTTTATTTATCAACCATCGTTCTTGCAATACGATATCTTCATTCATTCAACATCGTATATCGCGATCTCAAACCCGAAAATCTGCTTCTTGACTCTCGTGGCTATCTACGGCTCACTGATTTTGGGTTCGCCAAGATAGTTGACGATCGAACATGGACGCTTTGTGGCACACCTGAGTATCTGGCACCCGAAGTCATCCAGTCCGATGGTCACGGGAAGGCGGCAGACTGGTGGGCTGTTGGTATACTATGCTATGAGATGCTCGTCGGCTACCCGCCATTCTATGATGACACCCCATATGGCATCTATGAGAAGATTCTCAGAGGGAATGTATATTGGCCCAAGACCATGGACCGCCTCTCGAGGGATCTTATACGCGCCTTTCTCCATCCAGACCGTTCCAAGAGGTTGGGGAACATGATTGGGGGCCCGGACGATATTCTCGTACATCCATGGTTCAAGGGAGTGGATTGGGATGCGTTGGAGCGACGAGAAATTTGCGTAAGTAGCTATCAACGATTCCCCAACTGCTTCTATTGACGGGTCTCTTAGCCGCCCATCATCCCTCATACCACCTCAGTTGACGATACACGGCATTTCCTTCACGTCCACTACCCCCACCCTGAAGAGATGCCCGGACTCTTCGGTATCGAATCTCGAGAAGACAAAGACAAGTTTGACCCTATTTCTGGGTACTTCCTCGAGTTCTAGTCGCCTCACAGACCCCATTCAAGTAGCCAGCTACTGCTTATACCCTCCTTTCATTGATTCCTCTCATTCATGCATTCCATCATCTTCTCACTCCTTGATTCCATATCGGCCATCAACACACATGCACTTTCGGGCTATTCGTCAATGTAGCCCATACACTTGTAGTCGTGTATCGATCTATATTAAGCTTCGTCCTTCGTTCTTTGACCCTTCTCGTGGGTTGTCTAGTTTCCTTGTGGCCGCCGGTGGACCGGCTTGTTGTTTGCTTCGCTGTGTGTATAGCTCTACATTTCCATTCTGCTAGTACCTATCCCTAGTCCTTCTGTCTGGTGTAGCCCCCATAATTGCCTCTCATTGTATCGTGCTCCCTTAACTTCGAGACACTCCCAAATTATTCGGAAGTAATGAATATTTATTTACCTCATGCTTTACTTTTCAGCAATGACTCAGGATTGATGTAATTGATTCATCACCAAGTTGACCATCTCTATCACTACAATGGCTATGGACAATGCTGCGTCGAATTTGATGCGCTCAGAGGCACACCTAGCAGCAGATAACGTGCGTATGTGCTTGGCTGGCTGTGGTTGTGGCTTCCATGAGGTCTTGCTTCTCCCTTGCAGGAACGCCAACGACGCGCCAACCAATTGAAAGATATCGGGTCTCCAATATCCCTCCCGGGCAAGGCACTTGCCTTGGTTCTGCGCGGATCTGATGCGTGGATTGGAGAAAGTGATGCCGTTGTTCGGAGACTGGATCTGGAGGTACGGTTACGCATCGAGCTTTTCTCATGTACCATCCTTCCCGATGGCCGTTTTCGCGTTTAGACAGGGAAAACCAGACAAATTTTCAGAGGCCACACGGGGCCTGTAACCTCTGTTGCATTCTATGACAAAGTGCCAGGGTCCCAAGACGGAAAACTTGTGATATCAGGTTCCTGGGACAAGGTAACGTGTATCATGCTCTCAACCACTGTGATTGCTGATGGTCCATTTGGCAATAGACCATCAAAATATGGGACATTGAGGCATGCCGTCAAGCATTTTGCATGCCTTGAATGCGTGCTGACAGCCTGATCGCAGAGCAAATCCCTGATCTCCTCTACTGATGCTCATACGGATTTCGTGAAGGTGTTGTTTGTGATACCTTCCCTGAACCTGCTCATCTCGGGAGGTTCGGACAAGGTTGTTCGTCTTTGGTACGTGAGTCTTCATCTTGCTTGTTGTATTCCATCTTTGAGTCGTGCACGCTGTCAGGGATTTGTCCACTGCGACACAGAATACACCGCTGCATGTTTTAGGGAGCATAACATCTCATAGTCGGCCTGTTGAGTGCCTTGAAGGCAGAGCATTGTCAGACACGAATGCAATCCTGTACACTGCTGACACCATGGGTGTCATCAAGGCTTGGGACTTGACAAGAGAGGGCAGGGATGACGTCCCTCCTCGATGGCAACACACCATGATCAAGGACTTGCGCCATCACCAGACGCGAATCAACGAGCTTGTTTATGCTCATGGCCAAGTATGGACAGGTATGGGTTCCTCGCCATGATGTAGGGCATGAACGAGTCCCATCATGGGTGTTCTTCGGCTCCCTACCTTGCACTATGCTGTATGCTGCTTTCTAACTCCATCCTTTAGCCTCCGCGGACGAAACTGTTCAAGTCTATTCGGAACTTACACCCCCTAAGGATTGCATCTGGTCGATCAAACCTCTGCAACATTCACTCCCTGTCAGGACGATTGTTCCGCTCTCCTTGACAGACCTCAATGAGCCCTATTTGCTCACGGGATCGGGGGATGCGATCAACGTCTATGATATCTCTTCCCTGGAACCGGAGCTAGTACACATCATACACGGACATTGGCACGAGGTTACTGGCTTGCGGTTGTGGCAGCGAATCGTGTCGACAGACAATGGGAGGTTGAATTTGGAACCTTGGATCGTTAGTACAAGCCTCGATGAAACAATACGGAGATGGAAACTCTCGGGTATGGGGTCCAAATTTTACCCGCTTCTAGACTTGAACCCATTCACCCAGATTTACTTGATGGAACAACGGCCGACCAGATTAAGAAGGCCCTGCAACCGAAAGTAACAAGGCAAGATGATTTTGAACTCACAGAGGATGAGGAGCGGGAACTCGCTGAGCTTATGGGGCATGAAATTAATATCTAATGTATTTCCGTTCGCTGCTCTATGCGTATTGGCAGCACACGCATTAGTAGCCAGTTAACGCCTCTGCTCCTCCCGCCATCTTTTCTCCCAACCAGGAAAGTATGGGTGCTCATTCAGAGTACGCTCCTGCCACTCCACAGGCACCCAGCCTCTTCTTTCTTGTTCTTCTGCCCATTCATCCAATGCAGGGAGCATCTTGTGTTCGAGATGCCAGGTGTTCTTGTAGATTCGGATATTCTCTTTTGTATTTCGCAAGATCTTAGCAACAAGACGCGGAATAAACGGCTCTTCTCTGAATGAAGTAATGGGAGTAAAAAGAGCTTTGAAGTTGAACACGATGGTCCTAGACTTTGGCAGGCGCCTCAAAGTCTGCCAATCAACGCGAAGGTGTATGTCTTCAATTGATATGTCCGGAGACTGAACCTGGCGCAGTTCCCACTCCTGGTCGCCTTCTTGGAGGAACAGGGGTTGACCGTGTTCAAAGCTCCATGAACCACGTTGGATGGGCTCACTGCACTTCATTTTGGAGAAGAACCTTGACAGCATAAGCACATGAGTAGGGTTTGCTTATCAGCTATGCGGAGGTATGTACTCACCGATTCATTGAGAGTTGCAATTTCTCTTTATAGTCGGGCACGGGAATATGAATATCTTGAAGTGGCTTGCCCATCTTATCTGCCATATTCCAACCCACAGCCGAGCACGATACACCCCCAAGCAAATGATAAATCCTAGTCGTGTTGTCTTCCACCATAATTATAAAATCCTCTGGAACGTTTTCCAATAAGAAAAGCAGTGGATCGACGTGCTGGATGTCCGCTTGAGTGTTCAGAATGCGATTGTGGAATACTCCTCGATCGTCGTACTGGAATTGATTGGGGTACCGACAACACAAGAACTCTATGACCATTTCCATTAGTTCCTTGGAAGCTTCCTCTACCCCAGGTTTGCGATCAACGATTGTCTTTCCGTATTTCGCATACAAGTCTTTGCGTTGCTGAATGCGTTCAACGTATGTTGATTCCAGTTCAATCCACCAATCAGGATCCATTTTTTGCAAAGCTTTGACGGTCTTCATTTGTCATTCCGGACACACGTAGGTTGAGGAATGGTGCTCACTCATGGTTTGGTGGTATTCCCAGCGGAATGGCCTATATGGTCTGGGACTCGCTCGTCCAATATCAAAATCTGGCAACGGCTTTGGACGTGCTACGCCCGACAGTTGTGAGCAATCCAGGGGCCGGGGTTTCCGGCGCCATTTATCCTTCAATACTAACCAGTATCCACTTCGCGCTAAAACCCAGCATGTTAAGGCGATAACAAGGGGAGTGATTGTGAGCGGAGATAGCATCGCAGGTCGTAAGAGTGATTAGGCTCCGTCAGGTCGTATGGCTCCTTATAAGTAAATGAAGATCCAATTGGTCAGGGGTTCTTCAACGTCATGGAGCAGGTCATGAGGACAGAAAAATCCCACAGGTATGAAAGAGCATAAGTTCCGAGGATTTATCACTTAGAGAAGCAAGTATATATGTTGCCTTGAGATGTATATACAAATTATAGCTTGGCACGGGACAGTTTAAGATTGTTGGCTGTTGTCAATGTCTGTGCAGCTGTCTGCACAAGCTCGTCGACGCTGTATACGGATCACTTTAGTGAATCCAGAAGGAGTGACAAGAAAAGATGCATACATTTCTTTAGCAGGCTTGATGTCCTGTAGAAGCTGTTAGCGCACGCTCTAAGTAAATGGGAACGAGTAGCGTACATTGATCGAACCAGCTACTTTACCCATTAGCCCTATACAAAAGAAGACCAGTGAATTATTATACTTGGCGCTAGCGAGTATTATGAGAGCTTACAAGACAAACCCGCCAATGACTTTTCTGGGTGTGCTTGCAGTTCAACATCATGTGGAACCTTTCCTTGTTCTAGAAGTCCTTCCATTTCCTTGCGACGCTTGGTTTCCCTACAAGAGGCTTGAGTTTCGCGTCGTGTGACACGAATAGCATCCATACCATTCTTCGATATATGGTGTCCGGAAGACACTCATTGGTCGCCCCGAGTATATCAAGGTGCGGGTTATATCATCGTACCCTGCCTTGAGCACCATTTCCTTGTGCTTCTTGGGTGCACCTGCTTCTACGCTTGCTACAAATCTAGTTCCAACCCAAACACCTGAGGCACCATAACTTGATTATAGTTGCTTAACACTTCGTCGAGGACAGGAAGGCAAGGGATGCAGAGAAGAAGAGAAGAATCGGAAAGAGAAGCGATACTCACGACAATGCTGCGGCGAGACCGCGGCCATCTGCAATACCTCCCGCGGCAACTACAATGATGGGCTCACCCGTAAGGGGGCTTTTGATGCCTTTGCAGAGATCGACTACGGCTGGAATGAGAATGGAGAACGGAGTTTCTCCTGTGTGACCACCTCCCTCGCCACCCTGCGCACCGATGATATCAACACCTATAGACACCTCAGTGAATTTGCCATACTAGTGCTTCTCACTGAAGACAAACCCTGGGCCAGTGCTTTTTTGACATGCTAAAGGAGATAATTTGTTTCAGGGTTGGTACGCATGTAACTCATGAGATTACGCGCCTTAGGGTGACCTATCATACTGCAATGCTCAAAATGAGTCTTTCAGTTCCTGTAAGACCTTGAACCTACTTCATTACAGGGATTCCGGCGGCATGTAGCTTGTCAACGGCCCATTTTGGGGGGACACCAACTGCGCTGACGAACAATGATGCTCCACCTTCAATAATCACATCAATCAATTCCCCGAGTTGTCCTTCAGTGTAGTCATACTATGACAGTGTTTTATGAGCAACACTCTTCACAGGGCTGAGAAATAGGGTGGCAATTGATGGCTCACGTTCGTTTTGCGTGCGCTTCCCCCAACCTGAGGTATCAACAGATCAACGCCGAATGGAGCCGTCTTGTCCTCGAGGTGACTTTTTAGTTCTTCGATTGAGCCCTTCAGGAACTTTGGACTCTGACGGACACCCCCAATGACGCCAATGCCACCTGGGCCATGCCATCACTTTTTGTGGTCTGCAGACATGTCTGCAGGCGACTTACCTGCATTGGTCACGGCAGCAGCTAGCTTTGGACCAGCAGCAACATTCATCCTGGTATAGATTCGGATTGGGCACGTCAGTGCGTATAGTGCGTGTGCCTCTGTGGGGCACATACCCTGCAAGCATGACAGGGTGGCTAATCTTGAACAACTTGGTCAGAGGGGTCGAGAAAACGGGGTCTGAAGCGGGCATGGTGAACTGGATGGAATGGGTCGGCAGCAGAACTGGGCTTGAGACCTGATCCTTAAATACATCCTGTGGTGGCTAGGGGCAACATTGCACCAGTTCTCCGGCCATAATCGAGCCGAGTCCGAGAGCCGCGATGTGATGCGCAAATAAACCTATCCAATCAAATTATTCCAATTTTCCGGTCAACTTCATTTTTGTGCTCATCCAACATGTCCGCATGTCCAGTTGACCACGGCTGCAGTTCCAAGGCCGAGGTACAACCCCCACCGCACGAGAAGGCTGCCAAATGTCCTGTGGACCACGGAGATCCCTCGAAAGAGGGCTCTGGTCCTCAAGACAAATGCCCTGTAGACCACACTTCTGCTGCTTCAAGCAGCGCTGCAGTATGGGCGCATCTCGGAGCGTCTGGTAGAGCGCCCCTCTCAGAGGCCAACCTTTCTCGTGATCGGGAGATGTCTTCGATACCCAGGGCTTCAGAAGGTAATTGGGTTTACCCTTCTGAAGCGCAATTCTTTGCTGCCATGGCGCGCAAGAACCACAATCCACATGCGGCGGATATGAAGACCATCGTACCGATACATAACGCTGTCAACGAACGCGCTTGGTCAGAAATTCTAAAGTGGGAGGCAGGAAGGGGAGGAGAGGCCTGTGGTGGTCCTAAGTTGGTGACTTTCAAGGGACGGCCACAGGAACGGAGTCCCAAAGCAAGGCTCAAGATGTTGCTCGGGTGAGTGAATAAACGCGCATTTACTTCTTCCAAGGCTCATCCATGTGTAGCTATGGGGCTCCATTTGACAGACACGACTGGGTCGTGGATCGTTGTGGTATTCGAACACGCTATATCATCGACTTCTACACTGGTCGCAATACTGACCCTACAAAAACGAGTTTATCGTTCTACCTCGATGTGCGACCGGCATTAGATAATTGGGATGCTGTAAAAATGAGGTTTGAGCACTTTTGGCGGAGATGGTTTTGAACTTCCTGCCAGTGAACTTCCTGCCAGTGGTAGTACTACAAAGCATGCGTGTACATTACTCATGGAACTAATGCCCAATACCATCCGCTCATGCTAACGACGCCGTTTGGCTTTTTTAGATGGCGGTTCTCGCTCCTCTTCGAACTCGGAGTCACTATTTTCTTCATCCCCGGTTTCGTCCTCTTCCTCTTCACTGACTTCTTCTTCGTCATCCCAATCACCGTCATCTTCTAATTCATTCTGTTCTTCATCCTCGGCGTCATCCTCACTTTCATCTGCATTAGCCTTGCCTTTTCCTTTACCCTGAGCCTTGGCTTCCAGCTTGCGTTGAACATTTCTCTCCTGCTCCTCTCGCCGTTGTTTACGTAGCTTTTCCTTAGCAGCATGCTCAGCTTTCTGTGCCGCTGCTTCCTTTTTTGATTTTTTGACTGGTGTATTGCGAATGGGCGTCAAGTGTCAACGAAGGGCAAAGCACTCCACTTACCGAATTCGTGGTAGATAACAGCACCCTCCTTACTCGGTACGCCCTCTGTGATCTTGATAAGTTTCAACTCCAATCTTGGCCCAACCTCTTCAAGCTTAACAGCTCTCTTTTGCCCCTTCTTGTTGTTCCTTCCCACATAGTCGTCTGCTAAGCTCACGGCATCCGCTTCGTCACCAGCAACGCTCTCGGTAGACGAAGCAGCGCTTTCGTAACCTGCATCTGAAGCAGCATCCCCATTGTGACCTCGCAATAAGAAATCTGCGACGTCCTTCTCCCTCCCTAGGTCGATAATGCCAGAACCAGAACTGACCTTAGACGATGCTCCCTCTAGCACTCGTCTGACCCGCCTCGAGATACCAAAAGCCTTGACTTTGATTATATAATGTCTGAGGTCTATGGTGCCTCGTTCGGCATTATATGCGACGAGTACAACTCGCCGTGCAGAGGAGAGTGAAAGTGTTTGAGGGGATAGTGGCGGGAACAGACTCTGGAAAGCTTTCATGACGAGGGAGAGATGCGGTGTTGTATTTTGACTCGGCGGAGGGAAGGATGATAAGACTAGCTAATGAGGCACGTTATTGATAGGAAATTAAACTTGAAATAGTCCTTCGAAACATACCAACGGAGGACTCAAATATTCCATACCAATGCTGCGAGCATGTCGAGACATGTGCAATACATCCTTCATGAGACTGTACCGTTCGACGCGGAAACTCAGTGTTGGTCCACCCGGTAGACGGACAAGTCGCATCGATGGTGCAATTGGCGTCAGTGTGAATGCAAGCAGGTGTGTTACCCCTAGAGCGGGGGCCATTGTCAGGTAGTCTTTGAGCTTGTTTCGATTCCGTTCCTAAACCTCAATAAGATATTGAGCCAGTGACTCGGGCTTGCATGCGTGGGTTGCTCTCACCCTCAGCCTGCTTGCGGTGTTGGGCTCCATAACTTTCCGCATATCGCGAACCAGTTGGGTTAGTGACGAGCCCACTTGTCCGTGCTTGATGACAAATGATTTGGGGGCATTGTCCAAGGCTTTCTCTGGTGCTGGGCCCTTCAGGTGTGTCCTATTTTTTCGTCTTCGTGCCATGGCCAACAGATTGGCTTCAGCCACTTTTTTTGATCTCAAGCAGCTTGTTTAATCTTACGACTGCTGCCAAACAATGCTTAACCTCAGCAATGTGCTACTTGATGGCTAACCCAGACTTGGAATATGAGCCGACTGTCGTCGTTCCGTGGCCCATCTACGCCAACTTCCTCTCCGGTACAATACAAGCACCGTCCACCAAGTAGCCCGGCTTCACCGTCCCGACTTCAAGAATCAACGTATCACCGAAAAATCAGATCCTCCATGTTAGAAATTAGAGCCATAACCGAGACCTGGGATGACCTCGTCCTCATCGACGGATTGAAAGCAGCCAGGACCTTGGTCGACACTAGGACAGAGCTAGAGTTAGTTGGTGACTCCGTCAGGCAGCTTTCCACCAGCGCCATCATTAATTACTTAATCACTTATATACTCCTTGCTAGAAACGCGCTGTCAATTACCCCTGATAGGTTACCCCGAACACATATTGTTGGACCCAAAATAACTATTATGGAAAAGTGCATTGCGGAGTTGGATAATGTAGTCACCAAACTGGTAGGACTATGGGATAGTTTATACCACACTATCTGACCGGGATTACATAGAAAAAACAGTTTGTCAAACTGAATGCCATCATCGACAGCATGGAAGCCGTCTTGATCGAAGCACACAAGATGAAGGGCTGGCAGTGGGTTCAAAAAGAACCCTTGTGGACTAGCTGGTCATTAGAGAAATTCGGCAAGTTTAGCCCCTTTCAACAATATAAATCAATTGCTAAACAACTTAACAGTGAACTCTGCCTCACAAATCTTACTGCCGTACCACCGCTCGTTAAGTGTCCACATTCAACTCCTCGAAGTCTTGCGATCTCATTCAACCCCTTTTGAAAAAAGCCGGGATGCAATTTTGCAATGGGCACAACAACAATGGCTTGAGGATGAGGGGTGGACGGCCAGGTGGGAGGACATATGTTCTGTAGAGATAGACCGATGGGATAGAGCTAAATAAACATATTATTTATCAGAGTATGGAGCGAGGTGCAATCGACATTAACCATACACTCTACAAAAAGAACGGCATTAGGAGTAGACTACACTTCATCGTCGGAGATATGAATCTCGTCCGCGTTTTGGTTAGGTGCCGGAGCGGGACTAGTATTGCTTTCGCTCGGCTTTGGGCCCGTCTGCTTCGCGGCTACAAACGAGGGGCCTTTAACACCAGATTGCTTCTCTGCCAGGGCCATCGCGTCCTGTGTCGCTTCTGGTCCCTCGGAGTTAGCATTCTTGGGACCCTGTTGTCTAGAGGCCAGGGCCTGAGCTGCTAGATAGCTGGCTTCAGTATTGAATTGCGCTTGCACGCTGCGTTTTATCCGAAGCATCTCGCGGAATGTATCTTCTGAACCAGTTTCAATTTCAAAAGCGTTCCACTCGGACCAAAATTGTGGGTTGACACGAGGATCGCAAAATTGTGAAGCATGAGCGTAGATAGCGCGCGCTCGGTCAATTTCACCAAGCTTGCGTTCTAGTGCAGCAAATCGTAAACAGAGTTCTGCAGTTTGAGCATTCGGAAGGACCTCGATGGCCCGTTCATAGATAGGACGAGTGGCTGGCAAGCCGTAATTAGCTGTTGCCTTAGCGATGTAGATAGTGTACATCTAGGATAGCGGTCAAAGTGAGCCTCACGAAGAAAGCAGCATCCAGTTCGGGACTCACCTCGAACTTGTTGGTATCTGGAAGCGCTTGTGTCGCGCGTTCGAGGATAGCCATGGACCTTTTAGCTAGGCCGTAGTCCTCCTCAAGCTTGGCGTACATGAGGAACAATGGTTTCGCGAGTTTGGGTGGGCATTTCTCCAGTGCCTGCTCGAAAAGATCACGTGCACGCTCGAGCTTCGTACCGCCCTGTGTTCGCGTTAGTGGATGTGTGGTTTCCTGGGGACACTTTACTTACGTAGCGATTTATGAACTTGGAAAGGTAAACGTTCCAAATTTCATATGCGACTGGGAAGGTAAACAATTCCACGCCACGTTCGTAAACCTAAAAACATACTAAGAACACTGAGAGTGAATATGATATGCGATGCTCGTACCTTGAAGCTCTCTTCAAAATAATGGTTTTCTTCTAGGAAGGCTGCATAGTTGATAATAATTTGAGCATTGGCAATGCGTAGCTCTAATATTTTATCGTATACTGCTTTTGTGCTCTCAACCGTGCCAATGGCCTCTTCTAGATCAACATAAAAAGACCATAGCTTGAGCGACTTGAAGAGACGCGCTTGTGCGGAAAGAGTCTGCACACGACATGTGAGGTTATGGGTGATGTCCAATGGGAAATTAAACCTACGTGGTCATGATAATTAATTTTGGTGTTTTTGGGAATCGCGGCCGCTCGCTGCATCACCCGTATGGACTCATCATAGTTCCTAAATAACATCAGGACCGTGTAGTAAATCGAAAACATCCGCACGCACTCGTGCCGTAGCTCCATCTCGGCCCATTCGCACCATACCTCAGCCAAGTCTTCTACAGACTTGAAATTGACTTTGGTACCTTTCTCCAGAATCTTCCTGGCGCTATCCAGATCTGATTCAGCCTGTCGAGTGGTGCCGCCTTCCTCATAGAACTTTGCGAAATTCACATAGAGGCGGTGGAGGTTGGCTGTTGCCTTCCGTGGGACGATAGTTTCAATAGCTTTGGTGTATGTTTCAACCACCTGCAGGATGTTTGGTATCGGCGCATAAATATGAACATTTTGGGGCCTTACCTTTTCATCATCTTCACCATACAACGCAACGCGCTTCTCCCATTCTTGTACGTCGTTTGGATTTCGCCTCAGCAGAACTTCATTCACCAAGAATGGTCTTCGGTCCATCAACTCTTCAAATTCCTTCATACTGGCGTCCACTTCCTCCGTGGTCTCCTTTTCTTCTTCTTCATCCTCGGCGTTGTCCAGACTTTCCATGAGCGCAGTCATCAAGGACTCTCCAAACTCAGCATACGCATCGAAAATTTGATTGAAGTCCTTGATAGTCAGAACAGACGCGATACCCTTCTCGAAGGTCTCTTTCGCCCGATCGAACTCGGCCCTCTTGATCCAGTACGTAGCCAAACCAGTCCACAGCCTTCCCGCCTGATCCTTGTAAACTTCCAATCCATCCTTCCAGATGATGTGTTCAATGTTCAACTTTCTCGGGCTCAGAGGGTCCTCGTCTTCGTCATAGGGTCTCACTTCCTTCCCATCACTCGTAACAGGAATGGCTGGACCAGCAAAACGCATTAACTTTCCAGTAGAAGAGACGGGTTCAGGGTTTTCAGCAGCAGCCTCAGCGGCCTCCTTCTCTGCTTTGTCCCTCTTGGCATGAGAATCTTGTGTCTCTTCAACACCCAAACCGACGTCATCCGAGAACTTTTCTACGACGTCTATCCAATCCCCAAGCAGTTGATAGGGACTCTTGCCATCGGGACTGACGTACTCCCCACGCGCAGCCTTTCTGGCTAATGAAAGGAGGTATTTAGCCGCTTCCAAGGGCCTAGGTTCGCCACGTTGCGGTGAAATGAGCAGAGAAGCGAACCGCTCAGTGACGCTTGGGTCCACTGAGAGGTATCGTCGATAGGTAGCAGCCATCGTTGCACCACCTTTGGATTCAGACCAAAGAAGGTATCTAACCCAAATTCTAGAGTGCAAGGAGGGGGGAAGGGTTCGTAAGGCCCGGTCATACGTGCGTCGGGCATGTGTATGGGATATCGACGGGGGACACAACGGATGGTCAAATATTGTGAAATACATAAGCCATAATCGTGGTAGCTGGAAGAGGGTCAGTTTTCCGTACGTGGCTATATTGGACGCATTATACTCGCCTTAGGTATCCACATAAGCGCACGTTCAAAGGTCGCCACGAGGGCCCTCCACTCCTCCCAACCAACTACAGGGTTCAGCCCATTGTCGTATTGTTCCATATCCTCCTTCTCTTCCTCTAGAGCATCTTTCATCTCTGGAAACTTCCTCCTCCCACCCGCCCGCTTCTTCACTTCCAATTTTCCTAGCACAAAAGACATCCTAAATGTCAAATACGACTTCCATAGTTTGAATGAGTTGGGGAATTGTGCTATTGCGGCTTCGTAGAGGTACGTCAAGCGTTGAAGTGATATCCGAGCAAGAGGTGACGACAATGGGCCAAGCAGCACGACAATTTCCTGAGGTAGATCTGAGTGTCGTTCATGTCTGAGTTGTGCTGTGAACGCTTCACGCGTCGTGGTTATTGCTGTCCACCATGCTCGAAAAGAGTGGAGATTTCGGAGAAGGTCCTCTTCGCGAGTGATGTCCTTTGCTGTGATGAGGTTTGGGTGGGTTTGTGGATTGGGGATAGGAAGAGTTAACGGGAGTTTGGAGACGACTGCGTCGAGCTCATTGATCTGAACAGGCATAATGTCGAGCTTTAAGGTCGGTCGAGTGAGATGTGGTTAGTGACGCGTCCAACGAGCCGGACAGCAGCAAGCACAAAAGCGCGATACGAGTTGGTTGTACAAATACGAGCGCAAATTCGCACGACCCCTTAAGAGCTCACCGTCATTGATATGGTCAGTTACTATTGCCACTGCGGGTGTACTACTACCTACATGCTTATGTAGCATGGCATCAAACGAATCAAGCAATCCGCCGAGGCTCTCGAAGCCAGGAGACGTAAAGAACAAGCCAAACTCAAAGAATATCTGGCTCTAACTGATCAAGTGTTATCTCGGGTACGTTGCTGTCCCTCAGGGCAGGTCATACTCACATCAGTATAGAGAGACCAAGATGACTGGTCTCTGGATGCATTCCACCTCACTACCCGCCTGCTGACAGTGAATCCAGAGTTCTACACGATCTGGAACTACAGGCGCCGAATACTGCTGCATGGCATCTTCCCACAGAGGTAAACCAAGGCCCTAACGGCTTCTATATCTAGGCCCTGATAAACTCATGTGAGCAGTACTCCTCAAGACATTTACGATACACTATGTGAAGACCTGGGGGTGACAATGCAATTCCTGAAGTCGCATCCCAAAGTATACTGGATATGGAATCATCGCCGGTGGTGTCTGGAAAGCGTCCCCGATGCACCAGTCGCATCTGGTCTAGACAGTGATTCATCTATATGGAGAAAAAGAGCCTGGGACAAGGAGCTGGAAGTGGTGGAAAAACTGCTGAATGCGGATGCAAGGAATTGTGAGTTTTAGATGATTCCAATGGCGCACTGCTGACTGGAGAGTGGTAGTCCACGCATGGGATTACAGGAGATACATTCTCGCCAACATTCCTGTTCCACGACCGGAAACCGCGGAACTTGCATACACCAAGAGGAAAATAGAATCCAACTTTTCCAACTTCAGTGCATGGCATCAACGTTCCAAAGTCTTTTCCTCCTTATGGGCTAATGATGTGCTGGATAAAGACAAGTGCAAGGAAGAAGGTGTGTCTATTCTAAGAATCCAAAAGCGAACTGCCTGAACTTTGATATTTTAGAGTTTGACCTTGTTAGGAATGCCATGTATACAGATCCGAATGATCAGAGCGTTTGGATGTATCACAGGTGGCTCGTTGGATCGGGTACTTTGACCCCGATTTAGTGCTTCACAGCCAACTAACCCTAAATTTAGACGCCACCCGTGAGTTGCTTGATCGCGAGATCACGGCCATCCAGGAGTTATTGAGCCAGGAGCCCGAAAACAAGTGTGAGTTGCTAAGCTCTTGCGCTGGTATAATACTAAGATCGCTTAACAGGGTGTATGGAATCGATGGTCCACTACAAGAGGATGCTTCTCGATAAGGGCCTCTCTGATGTGGAGCGTACACGCACTGTGGCAGAATGCCGTACCTTTCTAGAACGTTTGCAGAACTTAGATCCATATAGGCTGCAACGTTACCGTGATATCCTGCAGACGTTGATTTAATGGTCTTAATTTCTCACCGTCCGTTAATATTGTGATGTTTTGTTTACTCAGGAGAGGCTACATTCGCATCGGCATGATGTACAAGGGCTCAGACGAGACGCTCTCTCTTATAGACATGTTTGCTACCTTTAGTTAGGCGTCGGACATGGACTACTATTTATTTAGCTTTACGGACTGCCTTTAGTTAGGTGAGATGTATCCGAGTCATGTACTTAGGTACTTGGCGGGGACCGTGCTTC
>KB722738.1:1637616-1680829 GCA_000349905.1 Volvariella volvacea V23 | reverse complement strand
AAAAAAAAAAGGGCTCAGACGAGACACGCAGTGTGGACGTTTAGCATTTGCATTCACCCGGCTTGCATTGGCAGCTGAGAATGAAACACGTTACACACCGAACGGGCCGGGATGAAAGGAGGGGACTCACGAAGAGCCACAGTTGCAGGAATTGGAGCCACAGCCGGCGTAGTTGGCAGGGGTTTGAGTTGCCTGGAGGGGAAGAGATGAGCAAGTCGGATGGAAGGGCGAGAGCTGGCAGTACGAACAGAAATCATGATGGTACAGATGGGTGGTCGAGTAGTCGTGTGGACTGGGAGACAATTGGCAAACGGCTGGGTCTATATACCGAATGGAATCGTATTTGGGGGTGTTTGCGAGGCTGATGCGTCATAGATATGATAGCACTGGCGGCACTGGCCCTGCTGGACCCTGCGACGTGCAGAATCTCCACGTGCAGGTCCTGGATTTCCATCTGATTTGAATTCAAAAGGTCCGCTCAATCTGTGGCGCAGTAAATCGAAATCACGCTGGAGGTATTGCAGTATTGCCAAGTCAGCTATTTATGGGAAAGTGCGGTGTGCCTGAAAGACAATATGCCCAGATCCAAGGCGACGTCCAAGCCCGACGTGCGATGGAGCGCCTGGCAAGACGCAGGCCATGCATTGGGGAAGAATCTGGTCTTTGGAGAGGGCATTGTGGTCGGCGGGCATGACGAGAATCAGATCGGAAGTTGCCGAGGGCAGGAGCCTCGTGGTTTGTGCGTGTTGCATTGCATATCGACTCGAAAAGTTGGAATCGCTGCTTGCCATCGCCCATCCATCTCGTCCGCTGCTCACCACTTTTCTGTCTTTCTCTCCTTTTCTTCCCCTCTCAGCCGACTAGCATGGAGAATCGAGGCCCAAGCTCTCTGCAAGAACTCTTTTCAAGAGGGAACACTCCCCCCCAGCAACAGCAACAGGCTCCCGCTCAGTTTATTGGCCCCCATTTCCCGAATGATACTTCCGCCAGTAGCCATCTTGATTCTCTTCTCCATCAATTGACTGCCCCTATGACCACTGCTACGCCTGATCAACACACGCCTCAGCCACAAACTGTTAATCAACCTGCCGAGCCTTATGGCAAACCGGCTTCCGCCAACCCTGCTACAAATGTGCCCGATGAACCAGTTGCGCCCGCTGCATCTCAATCAACTCCAACTGCTGCTGAGCGCCAGAACGCTCTCCTTTCCCTATTGGCCGGTCCTCCTCAGTCTGCGACTGCTCGAAGTGCACCTGCAACATCTGGGTCTCTTCCCCCTCAGGCATCCACCCCCCCTGGCCCACCCCAGCGAAATGAATCTGCAGCTTCTCACAATGAGGCCCAGGGCAAGATACTATTGGAACAACTAATGTCTGGGTCAGTCGATCTCTCTTATTATTCCACTATCTTGTCATTCCCCATCGCCCTGTGATCATATCGCCCGTACATGCGGCACCGTGTACCAATAGTACATAATTTTTGCGTGTTATCACCTTGTGTTATTTTAGGTACCTCTGATACGTCTAAGACGGTTGACGTTATGGGGTTGTCATGATGCATGAGGAGATGGAGTGCAGACCGTCTACATATATTCCGCTGCCATCTTTTTCTTGTTCTTCATAGTTGACTTCCATGGAAGGATTTACTGAAAGCATTTTTTATCCTCGTTACAGCAATCCTCCGAGAACCAATTACTCTGACGTCCCACGAAACTCGTCGGCTGGTGCTGCGCCATCTCCTCCATTTGTTCAAAGCGATTTTCGACTTTATGGCCCTCTGGAGCAGGGCGTGGACATATCTAGAGCAGGGCCTCAACCCGCTCCGCCTCAGCAGCAGCAACCGGTCCCTGCTCCTGCCTCACCACCTAAGTCCATGTTTGATTTCATCTCTCCGTTTGATCATCTTTCATCCGCAAGCTCAGCCGTCAAGAAGAAACCTGTTCCAACCCAGCCGTCAAACACAGCCAGTCCGAATGAAGATCCTAACTGGGCTGTCATTGATCCCAAACGCGCATCCGTGGATAACTTACTAGAACATTTGACGAGGGGGCAAATCCCTCCGACATCACAGGCACCACCACCAGCATACGATTCATATCTGATTGGAGGAGAATACGTGCAGCACGACCAGTCACAAGTCAGGCAGCCTGGTCCCCCAACCATGCCTGGAAAAGGTGTACATAATAGACCATCATCTCCGCGTGCATCACCAAAGAACCAAGCACCGCAGAATCAGCAATCCCGCCCTCAGCCCTTGCCCCCCGTCCCACAACAACCTGTGCCCATTCCACCTCAACCCGATAACCCAAATGCCCGCCGCGATAAGGAGACATCTCCCATTCCTAACGGTTCTCGAATCAATAACAAGGGAGGAAAAGGCTCAGCGTCACAAGCCAAGTCCATCACCGGGAAGGTCCAGTCGAGCCCAAGGTCGGCAACTCTTTTGACACCTGGATTCCCGTCTGAATTCGTGTATAGCCCGCAGACACAGACCATCGTCTTTGATGTTTCGTTGCCACTGGAGGAGATCCAGGCTCCTCGTGATTCAGTGAAATCAACCGCAATCGCTTTGGTGAAACAGGAATCTGTGTTTTTGCCTGGTACCACTATTGGGGCAACACATTGGGTTGCTTACGCCATGACTAGGGGTAAGTAACTCATCTCAAATCGAATGAATGTGTGCTCATTCATTCAGGACGCGTTCGTGTCATATCGAGAACAAGCGGTGACAGAACCCTTTTACAGCTTCCTAACACCATCTTCTCCCCACAAGCAAGTGTAACTGATATGGCTGTCTACGGCAATCGGCTGGCGGGAGTTACCAGTGATGGTGGCTTTGTGATTTGGGAGCTTCCACCCGTCATTACAGACGATGTCCCGTATGTTTGGTTCAGATCAACTGGAACTGTCCTTGCTAATGTTGATCCCATCTGCTTACAGAGGTCGTCTGATTCTCATTGTACACCCGTCTCAATCGGATGCTGATGCCCTACAATCGGTCAAGTGGCACCCCAAGGAGCCTGATACAGTTGCAGTGACTTCCCGGGACAAGTTGTATCTCTTGGATCTTGTGCACACACAATCCATTCGAGGCGATCAACCAATCCCACAACCTGAATTGGCCCATTTTGGCCAGGTTTTCCATCTGTCTTCGGTATGGCTATTCCTTTCTATTGGTTTCCTTGGGTTCATTGTTGCCCTAGCCCCTCGCCGCATTTGACTTCGATGTAATGCACTACGCCCTGGCTACCATATCTGAAGATTCAACTCTTACAATTTGGAATACGCAAGACAGGGTACCCTATACGTCTAATAGGATTCGTGGGGAAGATACTCCCTCCTCGCTCACATTTGTCGATGGAGGAATTGTTGTGGGTCGGAAAAACGGCACAGTATTCCAGTTGCTATCAATTTCAACGAAGCAGATCATGTCGACAGTGAGATTCGTCAACGGCAATCAAGAAGACCCCGATATGTTTGGTCACGTCACCTATGACTCCCGTATCCAATCTCTTTGGATTGCCAATTGCCGTCGGGAGAGTATGATTGCTCTCAAACTGAATATTGAGCAGGTGAATGGAGGTGATGATGTCCGTTGTACCTTTGATCAAGTCGTCGAGTTTTCTGGACCCAAGCCTACCATCCACTTCGTCATTCTTACCGGGGACGCCGACCCACACGGCGATGAAGCCCTCGCAGCTTGCATTGCTGCAAAAGTTCCGCCCGGAGAACTCGCTCTAGTCGCTTTTTCTGTCCACTCCAGTGGCGTTGATCAAGTCCTGATTCGCAAAGAGTGGTTTAATGCAGCCCTCTCACTTGCGCCAAACAAATTACCCCCACACCCACTTCCTCAGATTCCTCAACCGCCACAAAACCTTCCTCCTGTGAAGACCGCTCGTCCACAGCCACCTATTCAACACCAGCAAGTACAGCCGCCCCAACATGGAGTCATCGCTCAGCATACTGTTCCACCTCCTGCAAATTTCATCCCACCTCGTCCACGGACTCCCACGTCTGAGGAGGCAGAGGGAGAGTTATCGCGTGAGGAAGGTCGCGTATCTGAGCAACAAAAGGGCAGTAAGGGTGGCCCCAAAGGAAAGGGTGTGAATCACAAGGAAGCAGGTGAGAAGCAGGGCAGAGCATCTGATTCGGGTGCTGCCTTGAATGAAACCTCACTTGGGCAAGCGATTGCTCGAGAAATCAAGAAGTCCGAGGAGAGCTTACATACTAAGATTGGGCGGCTGATTGGGAAAGAGATGGAGAAACAGAGTGAGTGTTATTTTGATCCGGAATAGCGTGCTAGTGTTGATCAGGCAATGGCTTCCATTCTGTCGCTTCACTTCCATATCGAACGCGTGCGATCGTCATAGACCAGCGATTAGAAGACGCACGAGCTCATGAGCAAGCAGAAGATTTCGCGAGGCAAGAGAAGATACTGAAGTTGATATCTACGGAGCTTACGAAGAACACCACGCGTGTTGTCGAAGTCGCAGTCAAGACTGAAGTCCAAAATTCTGTATTGCCGTCTTTGGAGGCAATCACTAGGAACGAAGTCAAGGCAGCCCTAAATGATCAAATTGGGAGAGGGCTCGTCGATACTGTTAATCAGGTATTTTGTATCCCTAATAGGGTTTCTGGAGTTCTGATCCCGGACCGAAACAGAGTCTTCCAGTCGAGATTGAGAAATTGATCCTACGGCATGACATATCCGGCCACTTCGCTCACCTATTGACCAGTAACCTTACCCCATTGATTGAGCGCCAGATCAAGGACTCCGTTGCGAAGTCGTTGGTCTCGGTATACAGCCAGCAGACGACTGCTATGCATCAAGATCTGCTTCGCGAAGTTCGAAGTGAGCTCCATAATATCAAGACCGAGTTAACTGCTTGGCAAAATGAAGCGTTTAGAACCCATGAGGTGAGTAGTCGTTCTTGAGTGTTTGACTGCTGTTCAAGATCCCCGTCACTGTGTAGAACGCGATTAGGGACTTGGAACACACTGTTCGGACTCTATCAGACCAGGTCAAGTACCTTTCCATGGGTGGGCCACCCCATCACCTGCAACAATCGCAGCAATCTCATAATTCTCCCGGGCCGCATGTACCAGTTACACAGCCACCCCCTCAATCCCACCTTCGCCAACAGAACTTGCCACCCACTGGACCTACGAATGCCTTCAATCTGAATCACGGTGCATTCCAGCCTCCACCTCCACAACAGCCATCCGTGATGCACCCCACATGGTATCCAACCAACCTTGCGGCGCCACAAGCATCGCATCCTGCTACTATTCCTCAACCTCCACCACAACCCCAGCCCCCACAAGATCGGTCGCCGCCAATTAAGGCCGATCAATGGGATGAGCTCTACCTGAGCGTTCTGCACACCCAGGACATTGGGAAATTACGTGACCTCCTGTCTCGCACTAATCCGGAACTAATTATGCCGTTGAACGGACCCCCACTCGTATCTCAAGCCGTGGTACTGACATTGGTGCATCGCGTAAGGATATCTCCTTCTTCTACAGAGGCTCTTACTCAGCCGCAATAGCTCTCGGCCATGATTGGTGATAGCTCTCCTGGAGATGAATCATTCAAGACATCATTGTGGTGGCTTCAACGTTCGGTCGCCGTGCTTCGACCCGAAGTAGGAATACGAACTGCTATGCTCTGATACATTGGTACTGACATTCCTTTTCCTAGGACAAACTTATCACGGACTTCATTCCACGAGTCGTTCCAAATGTCCAACACCTGCTCATGACGACGAAGCAGCGCTTGGCGATTCTGCCTGGTGGTCCTTCGATATTAGAAACGGTGCGAACTATCACCGATGTCCAGGAGGCATTACGTCGCAAAGTTGTGCCCGTTTGAAGGGACAAAGACTCGATTGAGTTAGTCGTTTTCCTATGCAAGTGTTTATGCCCGTATGCGGACTAGCTGAAAGATCTGTATTTTCGTCACGATGTGGGTCGAGTGCCCCGAGATCGAGAACAGTATGCTATGCAGACCTTCTAACGAACCCTTACGATAGTTCTTGGTGCCATTGTCGTGTATTTTGTACGTCGCAGTATTACTAGCAAGAGTGTTTCGGTAATGATTGATATGAAAACGGGCGATTGGACAAATCGGTATGAGTGTCTGCGTAGTGAGCATCCTCGAGGATAATTCCTAAAAAGGGTAAAGATGGTGACATGCGAAGTTGACCTTGCTCTCCCATCGTGTTCTCGTCTCTTACCCTACCACGCCGGCCCTGGTACTTTAAATAGACCTTGCCCTTGCTGCTACTCCAGGAACCCATCTGCCTATATCCTCACGCATGTCCGCCACAGCTCCTCGTAACAACAATGCGCCTATCAGGGTCGCAACCAATATGTTCCAACTGCAATGGCCAGAAGACGGCCTAGTATATCACTATGACGGTAGGTCTTTCAATACAGTTGCCAACGACGCTCGTAACCTTTCCTTTAGTCAGTGAGTTCTTGACCACGCTTTGATAACTCAAACTCGGCCTTCAATTTAACTTCGCGTCATATGCCGTTCGCGCTAGTTATGACACCCGTTTGGGAAGTCAAGAGCGCCAAAGACAGAGCCCCAGTTATAGCCCGCCCAAGGGCCATTGAGGTGATGTCTAGACTACAACTTGATATCGAGCCACAGCTCTTTCACCCAAAAGGAGGTAGGCCAAGTAGCTTGTCGTAGCGTGATGTTCATTGAGACGTCGCGATGAAGCCTATGATGGAAGAAAGAACCTGTACTCGTTCAGAAAGTACGATATCTCCACGCAAGAGGTAGCTTTGCTCTCGTCCTTTGTTGGCGGGATGATCTAATTATGTCTAGTTCCGTGTGCCATTGGACAACCCAAACATCAGGGGCAGCGCAAGGCGGGACCCTCGGATGGTCTCCGTTAAGATAAACTTTGTTAACGTTATATCCGTCAAGTACGTCACTCCGTGATAACCTATACGAATTAAAGTTACACAATCTTTAGCAACCTGAAATCTCTGTTATCTCAAGAAAGAAGGAGTAATCAACCTCCGAGCAGTGCCGCCTCAACAGCTCTCAACATGCTCAACGTATTTGTTCAAGCTGCTCCTCGAATGTAAGTTTATTACTCCATCCATTCCTTATGGCACATCTGACAAGTTACTTAGGGAGCATCCTCAGATTCATAACGCTAAGAGCTTTTTTACTCCTCGTCACGGAGGCAAGTTAACTTGCTACTGTGTGTGTTTGGTTTCTCACAACCTATTCAGTGCCTTGTCGTGGTTTTGAGCTGTGGAGGGGATACTTCCAGTGAGTAACGAGTCCTAAACTCCCCCAGGCTATGGATTAATCCTCGCCACAGGAGTGTCCGCCCTAGCGTCAATAAGCTCTTGGTCAATATCGATGTCACAGTTGGTGTCGTGTATGTTGGGAAAAGGACATCATTACTCGGGTTTGCTGACTTTACCACGAAAGCGTCCCAGCCTGTCAACTCGAGCAATTTATGGAGCAGTCCATTGGCAGAAGAGGAGATTTAAGAAGGCTGGATGGGGCCCAATTCCAAGAGCTTCGCCATATTACCAAGGGCATCAAGATTGTAATCGACCTTGGTGGCCATAAGACCAAAGGGGCCAGACCGATTAAAGACCTAGTGAAGGATGCAGGCCAGGTTACTTTCGATATGAATGGACAGAAGATGACGGTCAAGGTGCTTCCAGTGGAATAAAATTTTCTTACCAACGTATTGACCTGCAATTTTTCCTCTTAGGAATACTTCAAACAAACATACAATTATGACATTGTTTCTGGGACTATCGGTGTTAAGTTACAGCGTGGTGATATATTCCCCATCCAATTTTGCAGAACTATTGAACAGTTGTACAAGGCAAGTTTTGTGGTTATTTCACGCAGAGGAGTAAATGACCCCAATCACTTAGCCCCGACCGCCGTCATATGTGATTAGCGATGCACTCAAATTCACACCAGAGAACCCTGAAAAGCGTCTGCGAGCCATCCAGGACGGATGGCAGCAGCTCAAGTACTCAAATTCTTTCTTCCTCTCTGGGGCGAGGATCGACGTGAGACAAAGCCCAACGGAGGTTAATGGAAAGATTCTTCCACCGCCATCCATCGAATTTGGAGGACAGATGAAGTCTAACCCTCAGGCAAGTTAATACTTGCTGCTTCTATTGACCGAAATCGTAATCGCCCCTTAGAGGAGAGGAGTTTGGGACATGATGAACAAAGTGTTATTCCTGCCAGCGCAGATAACTCAATGGGTGATTGTAGATTTCAGTATGACCAGGAATGATATCCTCCAGCCATTTTTCCATGACCTAGTTCAGGCAATGCAAGCTCGAGGTATGTTCGATAACTCTATGTCAACGATTGATGAACATTAATTGTTGTGCCACGTAGGGATCAGTAAGCACAATCAATAGCGTTCAGCCATGTGCGATTAATTTATTCAATTCTAGCAACACCGCGCCCCCGCCTTATGCGCGAGGATGCTGGGAAAATGCACGAGGTGGTGAGCCCAAAAGTCTTTGTCCACTGACGTGCTGGCACGAATACGCTTCTAGTTTAACAAGCTGGGAAGAGAAAACTTCAACCTCCTGGTAGCTGTACTCCCAGAGAAGGCTGCTGATATTTACTTAGCCGTCAAGCGTTTTGGGGATATTCACAAGGGTGTTGCAACCCAGTGCATTGTGAGAAGTACTCGACGTGGCGGGTTATTGCCTACTAACAACAGATCCGTAGAAATGGACAAGGCAGAGGGAGGCACCAAGAGGACGCGACCAGTACCTGAACAACCTTATTCTGAAGTAAGCCCGTTGGTTTTACTTTGCTGATCAAATCCGATGCGTGGCTACCAGGATAAACGTAAAATTGGGTGGCATTAACTTTGCCCCAAGGAATAAGACGATGATGGAATTGAAAAGCTGTCCTACCATGATCTTAGGTAAGTGCTGTGGTGGATTAAATCGGATGTCTATTGATTTCATTGGTTCAGGTGCAGACGTCAGTCACCCAGGACCAGGCAGCTACCTGCCATCCACTACGGCTCTTGTTGCCTCCATGGATTTGAATTTCTCGAGGTACAAAGCGTTTATTCGTATTCAAGATGCACGACTGGAGATGATACAAAATTTGAAGGAGATGGCACGGGTAAGCCCTTCTCTGCACTAAGGGAAATCTTGCAAATATCAGAACTGACCGTTAAAAGGCTGCTATCGAGAGTTTCAGGCAAAGTAACCGGGGTTACGCCCCTATTCGCATTTTCTACTATCGTGATGGAGTCTCAGAAGGCGAGTTTGAGAGGCTGAAAGAAGAAGAGATCAAGGCTCTCCGAGGTGTGTTCCTCTTTCAACGGTCTTTGAGCAGATTTATAAGGCGAGCAGAGGCGCTGGCTGAAGCGTTGGGGAGGGAGGCAGAGAAAGTCAGGATGATTGCCATAGTCGTTGGAAAGCGCCACCATGTCCGCTTCTTCCCGCAAGGCAAGCATCCAGCAGCAGGCTACGACGACAGGGGCAATGGGAACCTCTTTTCTGGCTTCGTCGCGGACAGAGGTGAGGAACTACTTCACTACGCCTGACCACATGCTCATGCATCTCAGAAATCAATCATCCAAGCTACGAAGATTTTTACCTTCAATCACAACCGGGTTTGAAAGGAAGTAAGTAGAGCCGCTTTTAGAGCAAACAGACTGAAACGATGTGCGCTGACTGCAGCGAGTATACCCGCACATTACACTGTGCTTCTGAATGAGGCCAACATCCCTATAGAGGCGTATGTCTTCTTCCCATACCCCTTATTCTGTACTAATGGCACTTCTTCACTCGTTTTTATAGTTTGCATGACGTTTCGTACGTCCTCATTGACATTCTTTTATTCTCTTACTTCTAAATCATTGCAGATATACCTTGTGCCATGTCTACTCACGCTCAACTCGGTCAGTGAAAGTACCTGCACCGGTCTATTGTAAGTCATTACCCTATCGGTCCATATGGTTTCATTGACACATGCTCCCAGACGCTGATGTTTGTTGAGCAACTCTTGTTCCTTGGGGATGTACTGACGTACCGATGTATAGCTCGTTTGCCGCCGGGCCAAGTTCCACTATGATGATCTCGCCTATTCCGACACGATGTCGGTAGACTCAAATGAGCCGCCTCATATTGATCACTTCCTCCAACATTTCCAATATATCAACAACTCGTTAGAAAACTCAATGTATTTTGTATGATTGGAGGCCTGCACGAGGTCCAGTGTGTAGTATTATTGCAATAAGCGACGTGTAATAGTATTATCGAATTGTGAAATGTAAAGTTCTTGGCTATAAAGTCTTGATTGATGGTGGTGTGACCTGGGACTTGACAACTGCGCACCAAGAACAACACCCACATACAACAGTCGGGGACAGGCGTGCACACCTTCCTGTCCACCACTGTTATCTGCTCAACACCATTTCTCGATCCTGTTCTCTACACGTCCCTGCTTTAGCCACCTTACAGTCTACTTGGCATCGACTGCAAAGGAGCCACACTTGTGCACGACTTTCATAGCCCCCACGATACGGTCCTGAGCGACACTCGTAGATCCAGATGGCCAATAACAACAAGGGCTGGTTCAACCTTGAATCTGCGGGAAATGCAGTGCCAGATTCAGCCTTCTTTGAAGGAGATTCGGCTTTCAAGTTTTTGAATCTATCAAAAACGCAGCGGTTATATGGGTTTGTTGGTTGGTACGTGACCATCTCCTCCAATCTCTTGAGCGGAAATGACCACAGCCCGTCGTCTTCTCTCATTGGTGAGATGACAAAAAGCGCTTGGGCAGTTTCCTCCGCCCTGTGAGGTCTTGGGGCGGACAAGCAGGTCGCGGTCGCTACACCGCTGGCTGACGAGTTATGGTTCACCCACGCTAACCAATTGCGCATGCCACAGTCTCGGTATCGGGTTCCTCTTGAGTATCCTGGGCAGCATTCTCCTTTTCCTTGGGCAACTGAGCACCTTTGCTTGTAAGTCCTAGCCCTCTTGCGTTTCCCACTCCGTTCATCGCCCCTTCGGGAATAGTGCTGTATGTAATGGGAACTATCGTCGCTCTCATCGGAACTGGTTTCCTCATCGGAGTACGTATTCAGTCCCATCTTGTAATCTAGCCCGCTAAACACATTATTCTTTTAGTTCTTCAAGCAACTCAAATTAGTACGTGGCACCTCACATCTGCCGAGGGCAATCATAACACTGGTTTTCAATGGCCATCAATTACATTAGATGTTCAAGCCTGTGCGCGTTGTTGCGTCTATCGTATTCTTAGCATCGATAGGCTTGGTCTTCGTAGGGGCTTTCGTACTTGGTAGTGAGGTATGTGAGCTTGTCTTTTCGCTTTGGTATTACTAATAGCATTTTACAGCTCCTATGCCTCAGTAAGTCCGCCAACAAAACATTTTGGCAACTGATACGATTCCTCGCTACCATCCAGTCTTTGTCATCATCGAATATCTCGCCTATACGTGGTACACCCTCTCGTACATCCCTTACGCTCGTACCGCAGTGCTCAAACTCGTTGGCCTGAGTTGAACACTCTAGCTGCCCAATCATTCACGCCTCGCTTGCAACCCGTGACAAATAGTTCACTCACGCTACTGATCACACCATTGCCTGAAAAGAAGGATGTTGGATCGTCACCCCTCTTCGTTCAACCGTGTATAACAAAAATGATTGATTAATGTTAGAACATTTTGCACCCTACAGTCTGACAGCTGAGTTGCTTTAGACCCAATGAGGAGGCGGTAATATCGATGGAAGAAACATTTTTCACCCTCTGAAATTGTTCTTCATCTCACGCAGGGTGTCCATCACAGTTGCGGCTGGCGTCTCCGTGGTAGACTTGGTCGCTTCCCTGTTGCAAATTGAGCGACAATATCCGGACGGGTCGCATATTACACACCGAATAGCCTGGGAATCCAATCTCATGAAGACATTCCACTCCTTCTCGTCGCCGATTGTCGTCAAATTCGTCGTGACCGCATTCTCCTTTACGAGTTGTTCCAATCGGTCCAGGGCCTTGTTATGAGGATCGACAGACTTTCCAAACGCAAGGTTGCCGGCTGTATACTCATGGCCATTGTTGACGATGGTATCGTTTGGGAGTTCGCTCAGGTATGTGAGTGCGCGAATCATTTGGTCGCCAGTGCCCTCGAAGAAGCGACCGCAACCTCCGATGAAAAGGGTATCACCCGTAAAAACATGAGCAGGTTGTGAGGGATCCTGGGTGTTGGTGACGTAGTAGCAGATGGAGTCCTGTGTGTGGCAGGGAGTTGCGAGACACCTGTGAATCAAATGAGACTGATGAAGCAGATTGAGATTGCTGTTAGCGTACCTCACCCTGATGTGAGATCCCACAGTGATTTCGTCCTTGTCGCCTACGAGTTGAGTTAACGCGAGGATCTGGTGGCTTCCTCCGTAGATCGGCGCCTGTGGAAACTTGGTTGCCTGCAAATGCAGGACGTCAGGGCAGACAAGAGACGAAGCAAGTATACGCACAAATTCCTACCATAGTGGTTGTCCAATGTAAGAAAGTATCAGCACGCTTTGTAAAGAGACATACGGCATTTCCACCGCTGTGGTCCATGTGGTGGTGGGTGGTCAAAGCAGCTGTGATGTCTACGCCCAGCCGCTTAGCAGTCTCGACGACCTTTGGAACGTCATAAGGATCGACGGCAGCTGCAGTCTTGGAGGCTTCGTCGATGAGGAGGTAGGCGTAGTTGTCAGAGCGGACAGGGATGGGGACGACGTTCATCGCTGTGGCTGATGGGGATTGGTAAGAGAGACGACGAGGTCTGGCTGGGACACATGCTGGGAATGATGTCAGAAGATTATTCAGACGAGATTTGAGGGGAACATGGGTGCGGAGGAGCAGCCTGGAAAACATATCAAAGCCTGGCTGACAACCAATCCAATCACCGGGCAACCAGGGACCCCTCCGTCCCCAACCTCTTGCAGCTTGACGCTGCTTCAAATACCAAGCCTGGGTCTCCTCCAGCCTCCCTTTCGGAAGCTGGTCCTCGTCTCTCTTCCCCATTCCTTCCACTAGGTGCAGGTCACCCGCTTTCGACCCAGTGTCCGCAGGTCATCGGCACAGACCCAGATGCCTCCATTAATCCAGGATGATTTCATTGCCCCGCATAGCCTGGTTGCCAGAGTCTTATCTGCACCCCCGAGTCAGGTGTGTTCGGCTGCCTTGTTCTCCACCAGTCGATCCTCACCTCATCGTCCTCGAACAACCAGCACGTGCGTCTTGGACGAGAACACAAAGGCGAAGGCATCATCGAGGGCGGCTTGAATGGAGGTGTTGACTGCCTCCTCCCAGAAGGTTGCGCGGGGACTGGACCACAGGGCCCTCTTACCGTCACCCCGCTCGCACCGGGAACTCTGCCAACATCCGTTCCCTCCTATCCTCGCATGACCGTCTTGCCACTTCCCAGTCCATCAGCGGTTCCGACTGGCCTCTCACAAGGCCCCTCTGTGGATGCTGCACACCAATCCGCCAATCGCGCAGGCGCAATCGCGGGTGCTGTCATCGCCTCGTTTGTGGGTCTCATGGTCATGCTACTGCTCCTCTACTACTATGTTCGACACAGAAAGAAATCGAGAGTAGCGCCATCCTCAGAATTCCTGAGACCTGACCGGCGCGGTGAACATGTCGTCGTCAGTTCGCCATTCACTCGTATAGTTTCCCAATACGATCGCGACATTGACTATCCATCCTTGGCTGTCCCACCTCCGCCTTATGCCAGGGGCTCTTATATACAACCCATCCTCACAAAACCTATGCGATAGCTGTAAGACGGGCTTTCCGCTTTTCTTGACCCTTTCGTTCTCTCTTGTGGGCTGCAGTTTTCACTTTTCCCGTTCCTGTTGTGCCTGTTGGGTGGCGACCCTTTATGTAGAATTATATCATTCGATACAGAGGTTTAGCTATCGCTATAGTTCATTCCATTATCCAACCTGAAAAGAGCCCAACGATTAACGCAATGTTTCAGTCGCTCAAAATCGCCTGGACCACGTTTGCAACCCTCAATTGCCTAAGATCAGTATAGGTCTGTCAGGACCATACAAACAGTTCAACGGCATCAATCACCCAAGCAATCTTATCGCAGGAGTTGAAGACATACCTGGCCGCAGCCCACAAAGATGATTGGTTGGCCAGTAACATAGGTCATTGATAGAGCAGCCCCAACCTAATGAAGGACACCAAGAGGCCAAGTGGATTCTCTCATCAGCAGGATGCAGGGCTTGAAAGGAAAGGTGGGCTAACCTTATCATCTACAGTATCCCATTTCGTAACCAACATTCCATCTATACCACGACTAGTACCAGACCCAGAACCCGAAGAAAAGTCACGAAGAGCCCGATCGAACTTGGTCAATTGATCAACTGCTTCATTCCCGACAAGTGCTTCGCCCACGAAGATAATCTTATCGGGATTGTTCACTGCGACCAGCTAGGAATAGCAAGTGTTAGCTTGGGCGCTATTGCTGCATGGATACTATAATACCTTGGCCAATGCTCTCATTAGGGGCTGTTACTCGCGGATTAACACCAAAACACGCCAAGAACAGAAAACACCTACTTCGTTGTCTTGCATTCGGCCGGCCGTGTCAATCAAAACGACATCAAAACCGTTCTCCTTTGCTAGAATACTAGTCAGTGTACCGTTGAGCACGGTGACGACATTTTACCATAGTTGATGGCGTCCCTGGCGATACCAGCAGCATCCTTTCCATAGCCACGCTCATACAACTCAACGCATCCCTTACTGCTAGTTGGTCCCGTCGTACTAAGAGTTCCTAAGTTGCGTACGTGGACACGGAGTTGTTCCACAGCACCACTCCTACGAATACCAAATAAGCCAAAACGCGTTCCGAATGCAGGAATACGCACCGGAAAGTATCACAAGCAGCAATCAACACACGAAAGCCATTCTGGATGAGCCAGAAGCACACTTTTGACAAGTTTGTGCTTTTGCCCACACCATTAACACCGACAAATGTGATGCTGTAAGGCGTGCGCTGTTGCGACGATGGAACGTGAGATGACATCTTTGTCCTAATTGCCAATAGCAAATCAGTTGAGGTCTTCGGCGTCAATATCTGCGTGATTGCAGTTGCCAACGCCTCTCTAACGGCGGCATGAACAGCTGAACAACGATCAATACTTGCGATAGCGCACACATAAAAGATGACACACTTTGAAAGCTTCCGACTTTCTTTCCAATGAGATTATCCCCAACACCCTCACAAACTTTCTCCGCAATTTCTTTCGCAACATTCTTCTTCATGAGGTGTTGCTTCATCGCCTCTAATACAGGCCTCAAGTCAGCTTGTGTAAGCACTTTCGAACCAGTCAATCTGGCGAATAGGGAGCCAAACGTCCCCATGCTCGATGACTCGGTTTGTGAGTCTGCAGTGAGTGCATTTGATATCAAGGTGCTCGTGCTGGTGGTGGTGAATTCCCAGTCTTTGACCTCATACAATCCATCTCGCGTCCTCGTCCCCAGCGATGCTTGATCAACAAGTGAATCAAGATCCTGAGCGGAAGCAGCATCCTCCGGCTTGTCTAAGCTATAATCCAGGGATGCCATATCTTCAGCGCTGGGTGCTTCATCTCCCCATTTTCGTTGCGCCTTAGCCTTCGATTTGCGCTTTGAGGGTACTTCGGAGCTGACATCGTTTTGAAGTCTTAGAAATAGAACGCGAGATGCACTGAGTGAAGGGAAAGGTGCTCACTCTGAGCTGGGAGCACTATCAACTCTGCCAACCTTAACTCCTCTTCGCACCCCTTTACCTCGCAATCGATTTTTCAACGCTTGTACATTTTTTGCAATTTGTTGTTCGTCCAACGGAGAGTCGGTCGATATTGTTGGGTCTATCTCTCTCGGTTAGTGCCTAATCTCAATAAAATGGGACCCTTGCCTGTTGCCTGGTCGTCAGAGGGAGGGGTTAAAGTCTCAGGCATGGCTGCAGCCTGTACACGGTTTCTTGCACGAGCATTCCTATCCTACACCCAGCAGCAATCAGGATAACAGCACCACCAGTCGTTGTAATGGCATGCACCTTGGTTTCCAGTTCGGACAGGACCTTGTCAAATATCTTGTCCCAACTCGCAAATGTCTTGGCAAAGTCCCAACTGATATCCCGAGGGGCAACACCAGCATTTGCCCTTAATGATTGGACGAATGTGACTAGGAAGGGCTCAAAGTACTGGATGAATAGAGCCTTCAAAGTGTTCAAGAGTTCGTCGACGTATGTTAGTTGTATCATGCGTTGGTATGCCACCTATTGAGCGAATAAGTCCATGGCGCACGAAATAATAAATTGGGAGACGCACAACAAAAATGAGCTCGAGTTCGTTGAAGAAGGCCCACCTAACGGCATATCCGTCCTTCTCGTACTTCTGCTCTGCCGTCCTTCCTTCGATGAGAGCTTCTCGAATGAGTGAGTTCACTGGAGAAACCGAAGAGGTTGCGAGCTGTGATGTCGGGGGGAGAAACGACCTGGACCACAAGACGAGTCCACCTGTTTTGAATAATTGGCACCAGGAAAGATATGTGTAGAAAGTGTTGTACCTTTGTGAGATATTGAGCAGTAATCAAGCATTGGGATGAAGATAGACAAGAACTGAGGGAACCACGAATTTGATCACCGGAGTTGTGCATGGCTTGCTTATGTCATCTAAATACAGCCGCAGTACCTACTTTGCTGTGCCCTCCTGCTCCTCTAGCCATCTCCGAACTTCCTTCTTGTTAAGCATACCCGACACCCTCATCCCCTCATGGTGGGGTCGCTGACGGTACAATCTCATAACATGACCGCATATGCTCCATATGTCCTCCCACTCTGCATCAAACAATTCCCACCAACAGTTCGGAGGCTCGGACGGCAGTGGAATCTCGAGTTGCCGAGCTGTAAGGAGGATGGCAGCCGTCACTATCACTGGTACTTGGTATAGCGCATATACAGGGGTCCGGAGGCTGCATCGGTTGTAAGCAAAGGTCGTGGAATTTGCAATGGACATACGCATCATTCAAGTAACCCCACGCTTTGGTACACGCCTCGTCGTTGCTTTCCAGGCCCAAAAGCCGAAGATAGTTGATCAAGGTCCCATACGGCAGCACGACCTGAACATTGAATCCAAGTCGCTTTAGTATTTGCATCTCGGCCACAACTACAGCATCCTTGAGTTCATAGAAAGTATCGCCAAAGTATGTCATTGGGGTGTAGTTCCAGTCGGCATCAGATTTTCCGGCTTGTAGATGGGACGTGCGCTTCAATGTGAGGTCATATACGTTGATTATGTCTCGCATTCGCAAGGGACACTCTTCCAGCTTAGAGGCCAAATATAATGCACCCATGCCAATATCCTGTGCCCCAACGGTTACGTGTTGTTGCCGAGATATTTGAAGAGACCTACTCCGATGCTGAATTGCTTCATTGAAGAGACATACCAGAACCTCTGGAACAATATCTGAGCCGTGGCAATTGCTACTTGTTTCCTACGCTATTCAGAGCCACCATTGTAGCCAACTTCGGGGCACTTACTGTTTTAGTAGTATGCCGGCTTGGTTGATGATCTTACATCCATATTCCCGAAGGTCTTCTTCAAGCTCTGACGGGATGCCATCCTGACGCGAAGGCGTGCTCTGTATTTGCGCAAGTGAAGCCAGAGGGTACAGTGCCATTGACACTCTCCCCAACGAGTTGCCGACGCTGTTTGGCACGGCTCTCAGGTCCTTGCCAAACACCTGCCCACAGATGCGATCCTGTGGCGTCAACGAAGAACGTAGAACAAAACCCCGCACAACACCCCTTCGCTCAAAAAATTCACCACATATTTCTGCGTCTTTCCTTCCGCTTTTTATAGACAGGCCAGACGCTAATGGCAAGTCTGCCACCTCGACCTGTACAGTCTCCTCCGTTAGTAGACCGCGACGAACGTCGATACTCACGCGATGACCGTGACAGGCGGCCTGCTCGCCCTATGGCACCGTTACCGAGATATCGTGATGAGAGACGTCCGGACAGTAGTGACCGCGACTATATGTCAAGGAGAAGGCCTCCTACGGGCGATACTTACATTGCGTCTGGTTACGACACGAGAAGGGACGAGGACCTTGACAGGTTCAGAGATAGGGACAGAGAAAAAGAACGCGATCGAGAAAGAGAAAGAGAAAGAGAAAGAGACAGTAGGGACTGGCCCCGCGACAGAGATAGAGACAGAGATAGAAACTGGGGACGGGAGAGGGACAGAGACTGGGATAGAGACAGAGACAGAGACAGAGACAGAACACGAGATAGAGGGCGTGGCGACTGGGACCGGGACCGGGATAGGGATAGGGACAGAAGAAATTGGGAAAGAGATCGCGATGCTCGACGTTGGGATGATGAACGCTACAGGTCGTACGACCGGAGACCGGACGATGACCGCTATCGTCCCCCAGGTTCTTGGAGGGACCACCGGTCATCACCTCGAAAACGTATGCTACCTTTATTGTCGCTTTAGTCCGCTCTCTTATACCTTCTGTTGCAGGAAACCTTTCTAGTAGGAGATCATCGTATACGCCACCAAGGCGTCGGGCACCTTCACCACCAACATTTCATGCAAGAGCACCCTCGAATCCCCGTTCCCCTTCCCCCAACAAGCGAATAAAACTGGATCAGCCTGACGACAAAGATGGCATGCGTTCCCCCGCTCGCTCCCCTCCAGAGAGAGGCACCAGAACAGATCATACAGAGGCGCAACACCCCAACACCGAGAAAATCGACGTCACACCCCCATCACCGCCACAAACTCAGACTATGGTTGACACGCCTAGCCAGGATGTGATCATGGAGTCGGTTCCAAATCCGGTTCAAGCTTCGACAATGGAGAGAGAGCCTACCATCACTCGATCAGCACAAGCGGAGCAACTGAAGCGCGAAGAATTATCACCACTCCCATCAACTCAGGATAGAAGGAGATCCCCACAATACCCGTCCTCTACCCAACCGACTTTGGTGAGACAACCCACCACTCCTGGTTCACCTATGCCGTCAGCTCCAACCGCGCAACGAAGTCCCAGGCACAATTTAGAAAGGGAGAGGCCCACTGCAGAAGCATCGTCAACAGCACTCTCTGCATCTACTTCAATGTCACTCCCTCAACCCCTCGTTGACACGTACAGGACACGAGAAAGATCCCCCTCACCACCAAGACGTCCCAACAGACCACCAGTACAGCCACGCTCGCCACCTAGAGGCCCGAGAAGTCATCATCACGCCGGTAATCTTCCACCACCCACATCAAGAAACCCATCATATCCACCCACTGGCCCCCGAGGTACACGACGTCTGCCCCCTACCGGTCCTTCTACTGCTGCCCATTCAAGCCCTAACGTGCCCATGCAGCTACCCGAAATGACCATGGAATTTGAATTGCTACTAAAAGGTTCGAAGGAGGCTGCAATAGCTAAAATGAAAGCAAAGCAAGCAGGAGCGCAGAACACGAATGCAATGGCCGATTTGGACGCAGAGGTAGGTTGATCACCTGATCCAATCGTCCACCTCTTCTGATTTTGATCTCGATCAGCTCGCGCGATCTCAAGCACACCGCCAACACCTAGCGAATGAATACGTGAATAACATCTCCCGGGGTGTTCGCAGGGCTCTTCACGAGGTCGACACTTCATCAATTGATTTACGAGCAGCAGAGCAAAGACGCAAGGTCACGGTTGAACAATTAGAGAAGGCTCGAGCTGGAGTGCTAGGTTCTGGCTCCAGCCACACCCCAAACGAAGAATAACGCGAATGGGGGCCCATCTATGATCGGTTTATTAGCTTTCCGCATCTACACTTACTACAGGTCTGATGTTTGCCAACAATACTTTACACTTCCTCCTTGTCCTTCCATCTTCACCGTGCATCTTCTCGTTGTAACCCATTGCTGTGTGTTTAATCCACTTGTTTCTCTCCCATTCACTTGGGTATTGGTGTACATTCAATGTGTGTCTGCTCTGGTTCCATCGGCAAAGCGCAGTAAAACCCCAAGTCCTATGGGGGTTCACAACGTGACTCCTGCAATGCAATATGGCCAACTTACTTGCATCGTCCGAAACATCTCCGTTGAATGCATCCGAATCTAGATGTAACATTGTTTATAAACGTCAGCCATAGAACGTACACAGGAATCTTAAATGCAAAGTGAAAGCAACCGGAAGCGAGGTGACCTACAGTAATACAGTCCGCTCCTTCTCTACCGCTACCGTGTCCCTCGCGACGGCATATTTCTGATTGGTTACTGTCGCGCTCGCTATCAAACGTATACACCGCCCTGGGGTCTCTCTTCACAGCGATTCCAGCGCCGGAACAAGGAGTTGAAATTGATTGATGTTAGAATAGCCCGGGTGAATTAGTTGGTTGACCTAACAGATACGAATTCCTTCAGCTGCGCAGTCGGCGACGACGATGGTGAGCTCGAGCGATTGTTCATTGTCCCACAAAGCCAGGGAAGAGAGTGGTATACAACCAAGGTTGCGAGCTGAGGAAGCCAAGCGATGCCATAGTGCGTGTAATGACGTCACACGCTTCCTACCAGAAATAAACAGTAATAAAAATTGACAGATCATGTTACAATCTAGTTTTCCCCTCTACGCCTGATATACATACGCGTATCACCAACCGCGATCGGCAAGGCGACCGCCCTTGAGATTCTTGTCACTGAAAAAGAGTCCGGCGTCAGACAGAGGCAACGCAGTGCTGGGTGTCCTTACATAGTCAAGCCGACCATAGCAGGGCCCAAATTCTCGGAGACCTGACCACGCAGATCAGTAAGTACTTGGCTTCCACTGCGGGTGGAATGAGACGTAAAAACGAACCTCTGCCAAAATTTTGGGGTTGTTGTAATGGGTCACCTGCAACACCGTCAATTATATGAACCCGGGTAACTGGACGTCGACCTACTGCTTGCACGATGGCACGGGCACGTTTGGCGGGGTCACCAGACTTGTAACGGAATTAGTATCCCAGGATCGAGTGCTACCTTTCAAAACCTACATGGAAGATACCGGAACCAACGAAAACTTGGGGTTGTTTGAGGTTCAGAATCACTTGTATTGGAATAAATCTCTTACCTCCGTCACACCCAAGTTGCATCATCAGCGCGGCATCAGCTAGCCGTAGATCTTCAGCCTAGATCACACATACGCGCTCGAGCTCCTCACCTGGTGTAGCAACGCCTCCCGCAGCAAAGTTGACAACAGGAAGGCGTTTCAGGCGTGCCGTCTCCTTGAGAAGATGGAAAGGTGCACCAATGTCCTTGGCAAAGGCGTATAGTTCTTCTTCACTCATGGCACTGGCACGTCTGATATCTGCCATGACAGCCCGCTCGTGGCGGACAGCCTCGACAACGTTCCCTGTCCCTGCCTCTCCCTTGGTTCGGATCATCGCAGCACCTTCTGAGATGCGACGCAAGGCTTCTCCAAGGTTGCGTGCGCCGCATACAAATGGAACTTTAAAGGCATGCTTGTTGATGTGGTGTTCATCGTCTGCTGGCGTAAGAACTTCTGATTCGTCGATGTAGTCGACACCAACAGCTTGCAGAATCTATTGATCATACGTCACCCAAAGACCAAAGTAGGTGATGGCCAGAAGGACCAATTTACCTGGGCCTCAACGAAATGACCAATTCGGCATTTGGCCATTACCGGGATGGTGACAGCTTCAACGATCTCTTTAATCATGCGAGGATCGCTCTATCAATCGATTAACACCCCGTTCTGTGTATTATGTTTAGAGAGCCAACCGACCATGCGTGCGACGCCGCCTGCACCGACCGACACATGATCGCGTGAGGACTGCCACCTGTCTCGCATTGCACTGACATACCTTCTGCCCTGATATCTGCGGGTACCCGTTCGAGTGCCATCACTGCGCAAGCGCCGGCTTCCTCGGCTATTCTTGCCTGTTAATTATAGGTCAAGAAACGGTTCACGGAAATGCTCCAAGGAAAACGATCTACCTGTTCTGCGTTGACGACATCCATGATAACGCCACCCTGGAAATGTGTAAGCACGGCGCATGCGTTGCGAGCTGCGCAGCTCGACAGACCTTCAACATCTGGGCAAGCCCGGACTTGACCTGGAAAGGGTGTCAGGGCAGGAGGACAACGGGCATTGGAGGACGCACATTAAATGTGCCGGGGTTGTTGCCCTCGATCTGTGTGGAGCGGGCGGGTGCCGTGGACGGGGCAACATTGCCTGCGCTGTGTGGGATGGGAGGGGTTTGGGCAGTGGTGGACATGGTAGGAGCGAGAGAGACTGGGAGATGGGCTGCGATTATTGCAGAAATTTGCTCAGACTCGGAACTTGGAAGGAAATCGATCTGCATGATGCACCATCAATTCCGTTTTCATTAAGACCTAACCCTATGTCATTTTGCTCTACAATTAATCCAATCTCTATAAGGCTGGTCCCGTTCGGAACTGTCATATCGTTCCATGCGGTCCTAGAAACCCCTCCGGGCAAGCCATTCCATCACCTGGTGTTTCCATCGACCGCCAGTTATCACCAAGTGTCTGGACTGCACAACCTTGACCTTCATCCGCGCTGCTTCTGCTGAGGAAGATTCGAACAGCGTCTTCGCCAGCTCTTCTGCCAGCGTCTGTGGCGAAAGTCAGGAGAAAAGTTGACGTGACAGCCCAGCCAGGCTAACCCAAGACCGAAGAGACTAAGACACTCACATGAGCACGACCGTCCACATTCCGGATTAACACCATGTATCGTGTTCCACCATTCCGGATGTCCGTGTACACGGGAAGGTTACCCCGTGAATTGCGCGCTACAAAGTACGGATAGTTGACTTCTTGCGAAGTTTGCTGGGCTGTGTGTGATGGCGAGGCCTCTGCTGACAAAAAGCGCAGTGACTGCAGGCCGCGTGGCGTGGAAGTGGCAAGTCTTTTGAGCGCAGAGGCGAGCATGGTCGAGGTTCTGAGGTGAATGTTCCTTTTCAAACTGTCTGGAATTAGCCGATGGCGGAGCAGGCACGACCGTGGCATTACCAGAATTGGCTGATGGCCAGCGAAAATTGAGAGACGCGTGCGCAGAGTGAACTGGGTGTGAAATGGGGCAAGGACTAGAGCAGAAAGGCAGGAGGCCAAGACCCAAAGCAAAGGCTGCGTGGGTGGAGTCGCGCAAGGAGAGGATCAAGTGATGGGCAAGTGGCGTAGCCTGATGGCATTGTTGGATGGACGAGCCTATCCCTGATGCTGGTCTCAATTCTATCGGCCAGTACCACCCCATGTCCAGGTATCGCAATTTTTTCCTGCTGATCCTCAGTTACACCCCAGTTATTCCCTGGCAATACACTCCAACACACCCCCAGACCCGTGGGTTGCTTGTCATATCAACTTCCGTTCTCCTTTATCTTGGGTTGCCTAAACTGTCACTGCTTTCCCTCTAATATTTGTTGTCACCGAGTTTAGCTGCTTCCATGCACTGCTGCCGACACCTCCCAATAATTACCCATGCGGCATTTCTGGGTAACTGTGCTCAAGATCCTTACGTAGCTAGGGCGGTCATATACTACGCTTATCCGACTCGGTTCTTGTCAGTCTCACCCCAGGCCAATATAAGACAAGTACCTGTCCCAAGATGTATTTTGTTCCCTCCCTTCTACTCCCCAGCTCAAGCCCGTGTCACTTAGTACTTAGCCTTTTGCTGAGCATGGCCCAACTCTCATATAACCCGTGCTATACGTCCCATGGGGACCTCTCACTGGGCATCTTCGATACGCATTCCGTATCTTGGACGGATGCCAGTAACTCGAGTTGGAGTATGCCTCAACGCCGTACTCGAACGAAGCACAGGGCAGGGCAGCCCTACTACACAACGACGGGGCTCTTCTCTTCCCTCCCAGCACCCAACGCCACCGTCTGGTCCTACAATTCACCGCCTTATCTCTCAGTACCTGAATGTAAGCTGATCCAGAGTTCTTCATACCATACGTCATTTCTCATGTATCTATTCCTAGCTTTGCCATCGCCATCGGCAAGCTCCCCGTGCTCGTCGACTGACACATCCTCCCCGACAATGTATCCCTCCTCGCCTCCTGCGCTTGCACTCGAACCCCAGGTGCCTCAGACACATGTCATATGCAATGCTCCCCTGGTTGCACCAATTCCACTTCCTTATCATTCCCCGACATTCCTCCAATTCAATTTCCTCCCAGACATTGACGAAGATCTCTCCCAGCCCCCTTATACCCAACGAATACCCAAAAGGAAACGCTCTGAAACGGACGAAGACATCGATGCGGAACAACTTCCCCATCCGATGATCAAGCGCCTTCACATTGATCCCAATCCCAATTCTAATTTAATCGCCGTGCTGGCGAAACCCGATCATCTCCCTACTGCTCCTATCCCATCGCTAGCGGTGGACAGCAACAAGTTTAGCGATCACACTCCCGCTAACGCCAAGAAGCCGCGACCACCTGAGGGCCTGCGTAGACCAAGGGTAATGCATACCCTACGCTAAATTCTTGCCATGTAAGATCAGCATTAAATTTGAAGGGATGCAACTGCGGGTACGATTGGCGGTGTGATGCCCTGGGATGTAGTTTGTTAATATCACATGAGTGACCCTACTGTACTGCTGCATTCACATTATGGTGAGTGCTGTTCAATCGAGACGCCTTTCCACGTCCCGCTTCTCGAAATTTCCAAGGTACAGACGTATTCATCTGACTCTTGTGAATCTCCTGACTTAGGCACGTCGCGCAATATCTCTTCTGCGATCAGGAGATTACCACTCCAACACCATATCAAACTACCTGCCTAAATAGGGTCCACTCCGAGCCTTGGGTCAACGCAAGTAATGCCACGGGTTGCTAGATGCTGCGTGGCACCATCAAAAGCACGGCTCCCAGACCAAACCGGGGAGGCTTTTCCGGCTCAATAGTGGTGGACAAATGGATGGGAAATAGTGCTATTCACAGAACAGGAAGCACTCTGTCTCTACTGTGTATTGCATTACTACGAAATGCCAGTTACCATAAATGGACGGATCGGTTCATGGAATCAAGGGTTTGACGACGTAGTGGGCTAAACAAGTCACTTCAGTGTAGGAACAGTAAGGAAAGGCGCAATACAGTATATGATGAAGGTCGTCTGGATACTGTGTAGGGTGGCAGTCCAATGAGCACGAGGACCAGATTAGACGATGGGATAGGTCGCAGACATAATACACTACAAGGAACAAAAACTAATCCCCTTAACAGCATCCCCCGGATGATTGAGACTGGACAGACTGCCCTGGTGTGACGGTCGCAGACTTTGCGGCTCCAGTGGTGGGCGTGGATCCCGTGCTATAGCGTTATCATATGAGTAAACGCCCAAGAACGAGAATTCGTGCTATTACCGATCCTTAATCTGCTTAGCCATCGTCAAGAAAGCTTGCTCAACGTTGGTGGCATTCTTTGCTGATGTTTCAAGGAATGGAATATTCAGTTGATCGGCGAATTCCTGGAAGTGCAGTGTTGCGATCAATACGAGCACTGCCAATAGCACGGTGAAATAGGGACCTTGGCAACACTGTATTCTACCACTTTCTTGCTTGTCAAGTCGGATTTATTTCCGACAAGGAGCTTGTTCACGCCTTCGGATGCGTATCGGTCGATCTCTTGGAGCCATTGCTTAACATTCGTGAATGTGTCTGAACAATGAGAAATCATGAGCACCGCCACATGAGCAGGCTACAACAATCAAACTCCCACCCACCGTTATCAGTAACATCGTAAACGACGATGATACCGTGTGCACCACGGTAATAAGAGGATGTGATAGTTCTAAACCGCTCTTGTCCTGTGCAGAGCGCTGATTAGAGGTGATCGTCTGCTCGAGTCATCAGATACATGCCTGCGGTATCCCACTGGAAGTTCAAGATAGGTTAGAAATTGCATATAAAGAGATCCCAAAGAGAACCGGTGGAGATACCAGCGCAGATGTAGAGAACTGAAATCAGATATTGAGGGACACATACGATTTGGAGTTTAACCGTCTTTCCTTCTAGCTCAATGGTACGAATCTTGAAATCAACGCCGATGGTACTAATATAGCTCTCTGTGTATGTATCGTCTGCGAATCGCAGCAGCAAGCAGGACTATATGATGAAATGAGTTCCGCCGGTCATGGACGTTGCACCAGGGCTAGATCTGATGATTGACGAACCTTGCCGACACCAGAATCACCAATGAGGAGAAGTTTGAAGAGATAATCGTATTCGCTTGTGTGCATTGCGGACTAGATGGCGATGGGGCGGGACGAAAAGTGCTGTTGAAAGGCTGAGAGGCAGAGGTTGAAAAGGGGAGTGGGTAACAAGGCAGGGCGCTGCGGCTGTACACGCGTCAGGCCGGGACAGACCGCCCATCCCGGCCGAACATAGCCCAATTCGGATCATTACCCGCAGAACCCGAGCACAGGGGGTGCGACGCAGACACCGTCGCAGCTGCTACAGCCTACAGGAACTCTGAAAAGTAGCTAGCATCCTCAACATATGGGCTATACGTGTGGCTGATGATTTAAGAAAGATGAACCCTTGATAGCCAAGCGACAGCGAGCGTGCTCACTTTGTCGCCCAGATTCTGAACCTACCACTATTCTAAGGCTTGATCTTACCTCGCTTGTCTCAGGGAAGCGTTCAACTCGACAGCAGATAGATGAGTAAACCTTAATTGAACCGAATAAGTTCGGGTCTATGTTCACCTCCACAAGGGTCACGCTATCTGGGGGTTAGTCAACTGGTAGCCAATCTTTCCTTTCCGACACGTCTTTGATAGATCATGCTGAGGTATGGTACATGTATGATGCATGGTGTGGCTCATTTATATCCTGGTGGCGGGACAGCATATGGCGAAGAATTCTGTCCGGCAGGTCCTGCTCGCGTCCAGGGCGAATTATATACACCTGCGTTTGGCGGCTGGGGCTCCCATCTGGGAAAGGACGCAGAAGCGCAAAAGCTATTTATCAGCCTCAAATCACGAGGAATGAGGCATTTATCTTACCCTCCTCCTTGTGGGACACTCCACTGGCAAATGGAACATAGCCATATATGCTTGCTAGACAGTGGAATGAGGGGTACAAAGCAGAGCTCAAACCACTCCTTCCTCTTGGCTCGGGTAACGGCCGCTGGGTACTTCAGGTTACGGCGTAGTAATGAAGGGTGCAGACATGCTCACCGTTGTGACACCTTGGACATATCCTTGGACTTTGATCACCCTCGGGTTTGACTCTTGTCTGGCAGCCGCCTGCAGAGAGCATGCACGTCAACAGGTCTCGTACTCCACTTATGGACGAAACTCACAGATTATGGGTATGCCTAGTTTACACGGGTGAGCGTCTGTGGTAGCAGTGATTAGGTCGGGACTCACAAAAGAAGTCCATCGTATTGTGAGCAGTGTTGTCTTGGACCAAAAAATACGAGGTCAAGTCGTACACGATAGTATTGTTGTTTCACAGTCCCTCGATTAGGAAGCTGGCCCGCAGTATAGGGGCCAGTGCAGACTGCTCGTGACCAGGTGCATAGCGTTGGGGAGATGGAGCGATTGTGGAGAGCGTTGACGTAGGTAGTGAGCTCTTTTGTGCTATATAGCAGAGCCCATGGTCCTTAACATTCGGGATGGGGCATGCGTGCGAGCTATCGCTTGCATAATTCTTCAAGGCCGAATCCTGCTTTTTTGCTTTCTTTTCCTGTACTTATTGGATGACTCAGCTTGCCCGCCGATCTGCCCCCACCTCCTACGGAAGCTACGTTAGGCGATCATCGTCCTTCTCAAGGTCTGTCATTAAGATAGGCAATCACGCACTCCTGATATCACGGCCCTAAAGATAGCTAGCTATTCATGATGGATGAAAGCATCGCTGCCAATGGGATTAGACACGATTCATACTCGGTGAGTCGACTGATTAAAACTTACTCCATGAAGCTCTCCTTAGCGTCGGTCTGTATAACATCCACAACCCCCGGATAGCGGCTGATGTGGGTAGTCCAAGCGGATATGCGTCATTTGTCGTCCACGGAAAGAGCTTGGCTCATTGTACCAACCCCAATGGGAATGCTGATTTGTATGGCTAGAGATAGGCAAAGTGTTGTAATTTTCACAACGGGCCCTCGAGTGCTGTCCAATCCTTGATCTGAGTGGTAAACTCCGAGGGTCACAGGATTCAAAAACTGGTTCATCATTATCGATTGCGAGTCTATACAACACGAGGCTACCACAAGGCAGTTCCCAAAGTGGCTTTATTACGCTTAAGGTTTGCAAAGTCGGCAGGTTCGAAAACATTTCTACCTGCCTAGTATAGTTTGATTTGATTGAGAAGTTCACGAAGAAGGCAGGGTAGCATACCAAATTATAAGGTGATGGCATAATTGGCATTAGACTAAAATCTTTCTGATGCTCGAGATCTCTTGCGATTTCGACACAACTCTTCTCAAGCGATTCTCCACACGAGATACAAGGGAAAATGTTATCCGAGGGCAGATTTGACCCCACCCACGCAGGGCGAATGGTTATTGAGTGACCACCCTGAGCCTAGGTGCTTGGCGACCGGCGGCTAGACATTTCCTTGGAGCGATTTGTGATGGCTTTAAAGTTCGGGCTCGTCTAGTTTGGATGACGCACATGCTGATTTTCGAGGAGCGACGGAAGTTACACCTGAAATTGGGAGGTAAAAAGTTTCCGATAGGGTGCAGTGAATCGGCTGGGATTGGTTGAGCCCGGCAAACGAAAGCTTCCGACCCGACCAAGCGCTTGGGTACGGTGCTTGCAACTCTCCTACCTCTTGTCCTGCACACTGAGAATGACCGACCTCAAGGCTGTGATGTTTGATGTCAGTGAAGATTTTTTTGCATCATTCTCAATGTATCCAACAGCGTCAGCAAACTTAGGTTGGCGGAGTGGTGATGGGAAGCCCATTTATCGCGATCGCGAAATATGAACGGGACCTCGGACTTCCACCGAATTACTTGAACTGCTCCATGTGAGTGTTATAGGCGTCGCTTTAACACCCAGAGATCGAATTACAGCGCACAATTCGAAGCGCCGGCCGGGGTGCACAAGGTGCATGGCAAAAATTTGAACGCGGGGAAATGGGATTGCTGGAGTTCTACGAGGGGTTCGACCGGGACCTCTCCGACACGGTGAACGGAAATGCTTGGTTCGTATTCCAAACTACAGAGATATCTCGATACTAGTCGTCATCCAGGTATCGAGCTTATTGTGAAGGGCGGGGGATCGGTCCGTGCTCCTGCCACATACTTGGCCATGTCTAAACTTCCCGTTATAGATTGTCCAGCACTACCGGGCAAACTTCAAGTAAATGGTCGTGACGTACGCTCTTATCTACTTATATCATACTTCTTGGGTCATCACTAAACTAACAGTTATTTGGTGCAATGATGCGTGAATCCAACGTATACGATTCACACGTGCGCCGGGCAATTCAACGAATCAGAGGTGGGACGTGTCATTATTATTAAACAGTAACGAAAAAGAGTAATACCTCTTTTTTTCGCACATCCAGCGGCAGGGAAACATAAAATAATTGCACTCACGAACAATTTTTCGAGGGTCGATGTGCCGCCATCAGAACTGACGTTTTTAGGGTGGGACAATGGCGCAGCCCCCGCCCATTTACGCGAACTGTTTGATGACTTCTGCGACAGCAGTGAGGTGGGACTCCGGTATGTGCACGTAGGTCCGTTCGTCTATTAGCGCCAGCTCTCATACAAGCGATAGCAAACCCGACCCAGCATTCTACCTCCTGGCGTGCTCTCGAAACAATGTGGAGCCTCAAGAAGTAGTATTCCTGGATGACATTGGCATGTGTGTGATGTTTTATCTGGTCCTGGCCATTGCTGAGCATGCAACGCAGGAATCTGAGAACAGCCAAAGAACTTGGGATGAAAACAATCCGTGAGTACACGAACACCTGGGAGTAGAAGTGTCACTCATTCCTGCTCAGACGTTTCCATCGGGGGCACCCTGAAAGCAGTCAAAGAGCTGGAAAATTTAATTCATCTAGATTTGACAGGAGAGATACCCGGCGACGGTGGATATTCGAGATTGTAGAATCCAATACTTGCTACTCCTCTACATCCAAATCTATGGTTCCGTGTTCCGTTATTATGACCGGCCAGCAAAGTCTAATAGTGATGAATTGCGTTGTGGGGTATCTAGAATGGTTTATCGGAAGCTGGTGTTTTGTCCTCGTAATAATTCCCCAGCTATAAACTATAATGTAAGGGCGATCCAGTTACTATTTGGTTCTTACGCACCACGGGGACCTTGGAAAGGAACTCGCGTTTCACCAATGGCGTTACAGAAAGCACCTGAACCTATATCAATACGCGCATGAACATGAAGTCGATAGACATACAAAAAGTGCAGCTGTTCCTGCACCAGCTCCCCAAATTCCGGCACTGGTCGCCCAGCGCCTTCCGAACTGTAGAAAGTCAGACGACTTTTGCAAATCACATCTTGGAAGGGCATACGGTAGTAGCGATGCTGATTGGAGTTCGCGATTCAAGAACGAGGCGGGACATTGCAAAGGTATCGGGTTGAAAGCAGAAAACTTGAGCTGTACGGAGCACGGCGGGCTCAACTGACGGAAATTCCCGAATGGCTCACGTGCCAACAATCATAAAGAAAATTCGTAGATCATCCACATCCAACGACGCAGATACATCTCTCGTTCGTTGCTCGCACATTATGACAAACCCGCGCCAACGCCGCAAGCTAAAGTCATCTAGCTATAAACCTGTTTCTCACTCCAGGCATGCAAAACGAAATCTGAAGAAGATGCCTCGTAGGTTTCTTCTTGGTGTATGCGTGTGTTACCTTGTAACTGCCGTTTAAGCTATTCGTGGCCCTAAACTCATACAAAACGCTTGGGATAAGAATAAAACTATTCGGCAGAAGTGAGTTTATAAGCAAGGGCAATCACTTCCTTCTCCTGTGAAACTCCAATCTTCCGAGTTCTATGCATTAACCAAAGATAGCTATGCTGCGTTGGGACTCATACAGGACTTGAATCCAACGGGCTCTGGTGGAACAGAGCCCACACACCTGACCCCACAGGCTACGCACATCAATCAATCGAACCTTATACCGCCTGAACCCGATACCACTGCTGATATCCCCAAAGGATATGGAAAATTCATACGAGACGAAGCAGGGAACATCACAGGAGTTCAATTAGCTGAAGAGGTCGAAGAGGGATTGTCTAAGCAAGGGGGTGAGGCGCTAGAGGAGGTATTCGTGGAAAGCGGTGTTCTACACAAATGGGCTGGGAATTCGGTAAGACGCACAGAACAAAAATTGGTCGCAGGTGAGTTGTCGATTAGTCTTTTAGGCCTATTTTGTGTTGGTCTCGTCGCTGTGACCGCAGAGGGCGCAAGCAGATAGTGCGGATGGGGGATTTCTGTCCCGGCCCTAGAATTGCCGTGGGGCTGTCATCCCTTCCTCACCCAACCTGGTGCATTCAATGTGTGAGGCGGTTCTGCAGTTGGTGATGCAAGGAATAGCGTTTCTGCTTCGCCCCGATTCTGCCGACGGGGGTGCCGTTCCCTTCCCCTGGTAGTCACAATACTCTTTACCCATCACATAGCTCCGCTTTGACGTGCAAAAGAGGGTCATGGAACTTACTTGTCCTTCTCATCAACATGGCAGAACTAGAGAAAATATCGGCGCCGGCCACCGCGACCAATACGCTGGCAATATCCATTTCGGGTGTCGGGGCTCGACAATCTTCATCGGGTGAAATCGCCTACCTTACGCGACTGGTGGAAAGATATGGGCGGGATGTAGAGAAGATGGCGAAGGATCATAAACTCAATTATGATCAACGCACGGCAGGGCAGCTGCGACGAGCACTAAAAAGGGCTGGATATGAGGTGTGAAAGCAGAGCGGGTCTGCGTCAATGAGATGCGGCGCAAAGATTGATTGCACCAGGGCATTTATTTGTCAAAATATTTCTTTGGTGATTGATTGGCAAGCTTCTTGGTTCAAGGGGTGGACAGAAAGGATGTTGGAAGGGGCGATAAATATGAACCTATGGCATGGTGTAGTACCGTTAGACTGGTTGTGATGTTGGGAATCTTGCGACAGATCAGAGCACTCCATGACGGCTGGCGCGACGTCGCAGCCATGGGTCACATACATTGACGGGGGTCGTGAGAGCCGAATGCGTTTGCTCGTACTTTGGACGCCCTTTGGGTGGGCAATCAATGGGGTGGTGAGTTGGGAGGGAATCCAGATTAGGTTTGAGATGGTAGGGCCACGCTAAGACCCTCGATAACGTGTACAGATGGGATGGGTGAAATTTGAGCAAGTCTCGGGGTATGTTGAATGACACAGGAAATGGGTGATCGGGGAAAGGACCCAAGCGGGACAAGAAGTGATATAGCAGATGCTGACGTTGAGATTTGAGGATGGATGGGGAAATGTATCCAGGGAGGATGCAATTGTGTTTTTTCTTTTGTTTTTCCACCAAGGTGACCGTCAGCCGCTGGACGATGATTTGCTCAGACTAGCGAGCACAGAATCCAATTGGCGGGCTAGTGGTGTTTGGCCGGGTTTGTGTGACAGGGGCGGAAGATGCCGTGAGTTTGAGGTTTTGGTAAGATTATGCAGGGATCTGTGTGGGTGAGATCTGATGAGTGCTGTCACCGCCGGATCTGTGACCGGCGACCAGTTGAATATTGCAACTAAACGATAATTCCACAAATTCTCTTGTCCTTGTGCCCGCCTGCACGCAGACAACGCCAACCAGATCTCGAATATCTCCAGAGATCCGGTCTCGCTGCTCGCCAAGTCTGCCTCAGCTAATTGCTCGCTTCGATTTTCAGTCCTAGCTGTCGTAATGCACCCTCCCATGTCCGCCTGTATAAAACAAACAAACTATATGTAGCCTGCCTTTCCTCTTTGATCTCCCTGTTCCCTCCTGCCTCGACCATTCGTGTTCGTCTGCGATGGCTCCACGAGGCTCTTCTTCAGCATCTTCAGCCAAGGGCGCATCGGCGCCTTATACCCGTAGGTCCTCCAACCCAAAGTCCTCCCGCCAGCAGTTTTCCGCTTGTGGTGCATGTCGTATGAGAAGGCGAGTCGAGCCACCTGGGTATCATCCGCCCTAACCTTGCTCTATAACAGAGTGAGATGCGATTTGAAAGATTTACCTGTCGGGGACGCCGGCCCCAGCCCATCCTGCTCTAATTGCAGAGAAAGGGGGCTCAAGTGTGTGTAAGTGCGGATTACGCCTGGGCTTCGTTCTCACCCTGACGGCATCCCACTTAGCGACGAATTTGCCGACGTGAAAGCAGTCAAGTTGCTTCGTCGTGGTCGACGCCTTCAGCAAGTCGAGTACGTAATTCCTTTAATTACACCGAGCCCTCCACTCACCCCCGACTCAAGGGCTATATACGGGAAAATCACCGACGACGAGAGGGGGAATGCAAATGCCGCAGCGACCCCAACCAGCAAATACTCTGGCATCATCCCGCATCTGATGCCCGAATTCTTTGGCTCTGCGTTCTGGACGTGGTTCACCGTAGTTTGTATGCCCGAAATTCATTGATTGTCATGCATAGATCTCACGCCTTCCCCAGACCCTATCCTGGACCCCACCGAATTCTCTACTCGCTTTTTGTCTCATAGCAAAGATCCCGTCCACCATCCTTTGGGACCAGAAGGTTATATTCTCTCTCTACTTCTTGTTGTCTGGGCCATCTCGCTGGGATATGATCAACACGGCAACCCCCGTCTTGAGGATGGGGTACACACGGAGGACCGAATGGCCAGGAGGCCAGGAACTAGCGAAGGGCTCAATTACTCCTTCTGCGAGCCCCTTGCAGATAGAGATCGGCGTATGAGAAAAGACAAGGTCGCAGAAATGATGAAAGAAATTTTGGAACTGATCGATCTACGTGGTGTTCTCCGCAAACCGTCCTGGGATGGCGTGAGGGTCCTCCTCCTCACTGTGCCTCTCCTCAATGGTGAGTGCGGCATCTCTTCTCCTAAGTACCGACTTCTGAGCAATACTCCAGAGCCCAACTCCCTTGAACAGCTTGCCATTCATGAAGCGGCGCTGTCACAGGCAAGAGCACTATCCCTTTCGGATACCCCGCCTGGCTCTGCCAGTATCGGGCACGTTTTTGACACAGCGTCGATCCGCGCCCGCACACTGTGGTACTCGTACATCCGTGAGAGTATTACCACTGGCATTAAAGGTGGTCGCCTCATTTTGTACGTCTTCTTTATTCATTGCGGCATATCTATTGACCAGATTGCCAGGAGCGACGAAGACCTTCAATCATTCCAGAGAACTGTGCCCAACCTTCCTATTTCCGTCGTTGATGAGGTCTTACCATCCCCTACCTCTCCTGTCTTTGATGCACCTCACAGCGGAGTCCTGTCCCATGTTGCAGCGGTATACGACCTTCCTCTCCGCCTTAGTGCCGTTTGCAGGAAGATACATGCCACCTTGACAGGGCCCAAGGCCATTCAAGCTCTGCGACAAGGCGCAGTTGTGAACCCTGACTTCATTGACGACATCTGGAGGGAGCTTGATGAGTGCTGGCATGGCCTCAATACTATCCGTAGGAGCGGCACTCCATTCGAGAGTGCTGCAAGCAGAGATCAGTTCGCTGGCGCATGGCAGGTGCGTGGTCTTCTTCAGTTATGAATCGAGTCACTAATACTTGTCAAAGATATGTATATTTGAATGTCGTATGTAAATCTTGTGTTGCGACCTCTCAGCTACTGATTTCCCACTAGATAATGTCATTCGCGAGTCGCTGAAGCTATACTGTTCAGCCCCTATCAACACGAATGGGTATCCCCCTTCGCCATCATCTCGCCCTTCTTCCCAGTCTTCTGCGGCTCCCAAGACCTCGATTTTCCAGAGGTTTTATGCACTCGCGACCCAGAAATGCTACCGCTTACTGCCCTCTGTTCTTCACATCATCCGGTATTTCCTCCGAAGCAACGAAACAGGGCAGCCAGGTTTCTTGCAGCTCGACGCAGGTCTGGTCCTTGATGGGTGCTATTTTGCGGGCATACTTGCTGCGACCTACGAGGGGGATGCCCTTGATGATGCCAATAATGAACGTGGAGGGCCTGCCGCTGAGGGTCGTCGTGTATTGACACCCGAAGACGGAGTGGCGCTGAGCCTACGAGCGCTCGCGGAAATGAAGTGGGCATTATCCCCGGTAGAAATCAGGCAGGACGCAGTGAAGGAAGCCTGGAAAAACCGAGCTGAATCCAGATACAAACCCCGCTCCATATCTGCGCTTCATGAAGAATACCCCTTCCAGCAACCTCAGGAATACAGCCTTCCTTACATGTCCCGTCAATCCCAATCCGTCTTCCAGTTTGAGATGCTCCCGTCCTCTCATGGACACGGATACAGTCTGGAACACTCTCCAGAACGGCCCAACACAGGCCACAGTGCTTCCTACTCTGATGGCGCATGGCCGGCTTACACCCCTCCACCAACCGGCACCTCTGCAGCAACGAGTGGAGCGAGTCTCAGTCCTCATGGCTCACCCGGGAGTTACTCACATGTTGCATCCCATGCCGCTTACCCTCGGGAGGCAGGTGAGCCCGGGGATCCCTACGCTTCCGATCTCGAGCAATTCAATTTTACGACACATGTTGCACCTCTGGTTAACCACCCGCAAATTAGCGTCACTGCTAGCTTCCACACGACTGCTACCCAGAGTCAGCCACAAAATTATTCAGCCCCATCATCGACGACCTATCTCGACCACGATGGGTACGCTTCTACTACACCCCCATTAATTGCGGAAGGACTTCAGCCTACAGCATATGCCACTTCGTGTGAAGCTTTCTATCATGCATGACCTATGATCGCTACTATAATGCTCTTGTTCATGCCGTTACCTCCTTTCTTTAATTCGTTCTACTATGTTGTACTTGCATTTTTTTCCCCATGCGGACTCCATTTATACCACACATGCCTTCATTAGATTCACTCATATTGCATCTTGTTGTCTAGGATAATGACATTTGGTAGCATTGTACTGATAGTTGACGTTGATGGACCTCATTTTGATTCATAGGGACGTTACTGGCTCGAATCCATCAGATTCTCATTGGCTAATCGGCCTCGGTGGGAGCACGAACCGTATTGGACCCTCGACCTGGCAGACAACACGATAAGAATCGTTCAAGTCCAATTATGGGGGGTATACGTGACAGAATTGCACCATCTTTTGATAGAAGACCACCAATTGGCGACGGCTCTGCCCTTATTAGATTCGTGTGAAATCTAAAAAAGTGCCAGCCAGTAAGAAGGAGACTACGATTTGCACACAAGAATGGGATGACTCCGACATCTTTCACCACCACAGGGTCGCCGATGGCTAGTCCAGATCAACAATACAAAATCCGCAACAGATCTCATGGGAACAAATATAGGGAAATCCATAATTGGACTACCCCGTATTGAGAGTATTTCATCATCGGAGGGTAGTACACTGGTGAGCAAAGTTACCAGTGGGATGCGGTGGCTTTTGCCGACCAACAGGGTGAAAGAGGTGATATTCTAGAATGATGAGAATCGAGTCTGAGCCAATAATTGTTTTGCGCTTAAGAAGGTTGCAGGGTGAGACGATTATATGGCTACAAGTGGAAGAAGGTGCGAGGCCTGCACAGGAAATTAGCAGGTTCCCGAGAGTGCTCTCGGGATCAGCATGTAGACTATTAAGGATTCTTCAAACAACTCTTATCCGTGGCCCCACTTCTGCAATTCTGGCTAAGAAAACCAGTTGACTGGCGGCTTGAACGCGGCATTGGTCAATACAAAGGAACGGAAGCCAATAGGATAAAAGCCTGTGGGGGTTATCACAGCCCGCTAAGCGCCATAACGCAAGTCAAGCGCACAAGCGGAGGTACGCGCAACGAGGATCGTGTCAATCACCCATATGACGAAAAGCTGAAGGGTGGATGAACTTGAAACAGATTGAAGGCGTAATAATGCAGATCTCGCGCTGTGCGCGGGTGCAATGGTGACGAGAGCGGACGGCTTGACCACCCTTTTACCACATTTGGCTCCCCAATGTTAAACGCCGACAAATCGACGATCGGTCACCGCCTTGCTTAGGCCAAGCCGTGGCCTTTCTTGTGGGCTGGGCTGCGGACTCGTGTGGAACTGGATGTACTACCCTGAATTGTATTATCGCCACATCCTTACTCTCTAACCCAAATGTTCTGTAGGTCATTCATTTCATTGGCCCCGCAACTCATCTAATACTTCTCGATTCTAGTCTGTATCCCTATATTTTGTACGTATGCTCATTGGTCAACCCTTTGTGAACGCATGTGAATGATCCCGATAGTTGGATGCCAAACTAAGATTAAGCCCGCGGAAGAAGGACAAGGGCAGCCCTCCAGGATATGCCCCCGCTGTCACAACGGTGAGCACGCCAGGACAAAAGTCAGATCTCGAGTAACCCGTGAACAATCTCAGCATCTGCGTTCGTCGCGAAGAAGTCTGAATGGTTTGAGCTCTTCTTTATTCCTATTGTCCCCTTGTCGTCGCAACACATCTGGCTCTGTGGGATCTGCCAATGGAATGCACCGTATGGGCCTGGGTATGTACCCACATTCACACTACCAGCCTCCCCGTTAACGTTGACACATCCAGCCTCTGGGAACCTGCCGTAGCGGGATATCCTCAATATCCCCCGCAAGGCTGGCAGCAACCAAGTGTCCCCGGGTATCAAACAGCCTATGTCGTCCAGCACCCTAAATAAGGCCACAATACCCTCAACATCGGCATTTCTCGGATTGTTCTGTTGGGAGTGCAGTCTCTAATGTTGTTGATTCATACCGCTAACAGTACTTGGAATTGGAGATTCACTAGGAGTTTATATCAGCCTGTGTCTATCTGAGAGTGTAATTCGTGTATACCTTGTATCTTGCTGTTCTCTATATTATGCATATGTCGTGCTCTTCGGGTTCTAGCAAGGTTCTAGCACAGTGGCACAGCAAGAACTGCGGGAAATGACGCCGGAAGGGGTTTAGTCAGGCTCTTGACCTGCACAGCCACACGGGCGCTTGGCATTAAAGTGGCTGTTTGGGGACTTTGTCCTCTGACTTCATACCTTAACATCATCATGTACAACGGCTACGGTCAGCCAGCACAAAGACAACTGTCCCATTCGAATTCCTATCATGGACCCAACTATCATTCGTATCACGGTGGTGCACCACGCTACAGTTATGGCGCACCCCCACCACCTCCGGCGTATGGTCCGCCTCCTGGCGCAGACCCACAGTTATGGCAGTGGTTTTCAGCAGTGGACACAGATAGGTCCGGGGCAATCACAGTAACAGAATTGCAGGCAGCATTGGTCAATGGTGTGTATGCCATCGCTATTCATATGGATGCGGTCTCATTCCATGACAGGAAATTGGACAAGTAAGCGAGAGTTTTGCAACGAGTCGCAGAGTGATTGATGTTGGAATGAATAGGATTTGATTTGGATACAGTGAAGATGTTGATGTCGATCTTTGTGCGCCCTGGTCCTCTCATGATCTGCGGAATCTGTTGCTGATAATATGACAGGATACTGATCGGAGTGGCACTATAACCTTTACAGGTAAGCATCAAGCTGCATGAACGTACCGTGATACAACTACCTTTTGCTAAACAGAATTTGCTGGGTTGTGGAAATATATCTCTGACTGGCAGAATGTATTCCGTCACTTCGATCGGGACCATTCCGGTTCGATAGAGGGACACGAGCTTGCTGAGGCGTTACGGAGCTTTGGGTACAATCTATCTCCACAGCTTCTGGGCTTAATTCAACACAAATATGGTGAGTTCCCCCGTGCAAAGCCCGTTGAGTTCCCGTTCATAATTCTCTAGCGTCAGCGCCAGTCACAGGGCATGGCCCACCCCCCGGAATAACCTTTGATCGATTTGTACGGGCGTGCGTTGTGGTCAAGAATCTAACGGAGGCCTTCCAACGGTGAGTTTAGATGCCCTGGTGGTATTCGGCATCTGACTCGTATTCTAGTGCGGATAACGATCGGGATGGCTGGGTTTACCTCAGTTACGAGCAGTTTATGACTGTAAGTGAAGAACCATGATATTGCCTGTTGGTATTCCTGACGCAAGCTCGTCAGATTGTATTGAGCACACCGTGAAGCCTATTCCTTTAATCTGTAATCTGTCACATGTAATCTGTAATCCGCTGAGTTGTGTAGATATTGTATAGCCGCTGTTGCATATCGCTATTAATTCCAGAGGATTTTGATTTTTCTGTGCGAGCGTGGCCGTGAAGACCGGGTTGACCGTGGCACTGTGCCGAAATTCACGTGGATTGTCAGGCCTGACGCACTGCCGGTACTTGTTCAACTTCCTCTTCACACTGCGCACTAGCTCTCCAGACAGACCCAGCAACAGCACGCTCGCGATGGCCAGCAACCGCAGCATAGTCATACCCTTTCCAAATGTGATACCCTACGAGAAACAGGCTGTTGAAGTTCCAGGCACGAGGCGTCCTGGCCAGACAGGTGTGCTATTATTACATAGCACCAAACATTTCTGTGCTAGCATGCTGACTCCTGCGTCCCGATTACAGGGCACTATCGCAATGGTAAGTGGCTTACTAGCTTCGAACAGTACAAGTGTCTACATCTGCATGAATTTGCAGCTGTTTTTGGGCTCATCGACTTGAACACCCCTGGCGTCATCAAGACAGTGGACGAAATTTTTGAGCTTGGTCTATCAAGAGGCAAAAACCGACCCTTCCTCGGATATCGTAAAGTAGTCTCAAAGGAGCCTCTCAAATTCGCCGCTTCCTATACTTGGGAGACATATGGCCAAATCGACCAACGCCGGCGCCATATCGGGAGTGCACTAACGAAATTATTTAGGGATGGTCAATTGGGAGGCGGAGAGTTTGACACCATTGGTATCTGGTCGCAAAACCGACCAGGTAAGCATATTGTCGCCGTAACCCTTCCTTGTTGACGAGATTCTTTCAGAATGGCAATTACTTGACATTGTCGCCCAAAGCTACGGCAAAGTCTCCGTATCCCTGTATGATACTCTTGGTGCTGACGCTGTTGGTATGTCCCACACCTCTCTTTGATAGTCTCAACACTGAGAAGATTTTATGGTTGCAGAATATATGTAAGTATTCCGTTTCCTCCTGCGGTTGTTTATGCTCTTACTCTTGCCAGCATCAACCATGCACATATCACAGTTGTTTTCTCAACTTCAGATCATATCCCTGCACTTCTCAAACTTGCACATAAAATGCCCGCCCTTAAGATGATTGTTTCCATTAACGACCTGTCGTCCGACGCAAAGAAGATTTTGTCTGAGTGGGGCGGTGCTCAGGGTATTAAAATTCAAGAACTTTGCGAGCGTAAGTATGCAAACACCTTTTTGCAACTAGGATTGATTTGGCTCGTAGTTGAGGAGGATGGCAAAGCAAACCCAATTGATGTCATTCGAGGATTACCCGACCGCGTAGTGTCGATTTGCTACACCTCCGTAAGGATGGTTGTCCTCTTGTTCGGATACTGTAACTCAATAGCTTGACAGGGAACAACAGGCAACCCCAAAGGTCGTCAAATCTATCAACTCACCGGTACAAGCGAGCTGATGATCAACTAGGTGTTATTTTGAAGCATAAGAATCTTGCTATGGCTACACAGTCGTACATGTACGGTCTCAGCATCCCAGAAGATCCTGTATTGCTATCTTATCTTCCTCTTGCACACATTTACGAGGTAACCATCCTTCATATCTGCTTGAATAGGTCTGATAGCGATGCTTAGCGTATTTGCGAGCTTAGCACCATCATTCTCGGTGGTCAGATCGGCTATTTCACTGGAGATCCACTTCGCCTGTTGGAGGATGCCCAAATCTTGAAGCCCAACTTTTTCCCCTCTGTTCCTCGCGTGCTGAATCGTGTTTATCAAGCTGCAATGGCCGGAGGGAATGTCCCTGGATTCAAGGGGAACCTATTCCGAAAGGCTATTGCGACGAAGTTGGAGAATCTACGCAAGACGGGTTCCACTACTCATCCCTTCTGGGATCGCCTTGTGTTCCGCAAGGTTTGGGATATACAATTAAATGAATCACCGATGCTGACTTAGTTCTCAGATTCATACCGTACTGGGGGGTAATCTTAAAATGGTTGGCAGTGGCTCCGCACCAATAAATCCTGAGGTTATGGATTTCCTCAAGATCGCATTTGGGTGTGATGTTGCTGAAGGGTTCGTAATACGCGTTCTTAATTTACAGACATAATGACGCGGTCCTTCCAGTTATGGTATGACCGAGAATTGCGCTGCATGCTCCAAGACTTGGCCATTCGATCCCACCTCGTCTGGGACTGTTGGCCCCCCTCAACCCGTTAATGAGATTAAGTTGGTCGACGTACCGGCTATGGGCTACACTTCGGAGGATAAACCGAATCCTCGTGGAGAAATTTGCGTCCGTGGGGTAAACTGCTTCTCGGGTTATTACAAGGGTCGGTTCCCGGGATTCTAGCGATATGACAACATACTCATTTCGGGTTTAGACGAAAAGAACACCAAAGAAGCCCTTGATGAAGAAGGCTGGATCCATACGGGTGACGTTGGAGAATTTGATTCCGTCGGCCGTCTCAAGATCATTGATCGTGTCAAGGTAAGCAACAAAGACTTCATCGACCGAGTACAGCGCTAATTCGGCGCTAGAACATCATGAAACTCGCACAAGGCGAATACGTTGCACTCGAGAAGGTGGAGAATACCTATGCTAGCTCACCCGTGGTGGCACAAATCTATGTCCACGGAGATTCGCTTCAGTCCTATCTGCTTGCAGTTGTTGTTCCCGATCCGGTACAGCTCGCCTCAATCGCCAGCAATATCCTAGGCAAATCTATTGCTGCGACCGACATTCCAGAGCTAGCGCAAGCTTGCAAGGATTCTCACGTCAATGCTCATATCCTGGGCGTTTTGAGTCAAGAAGCTAAGCGTAACGGGCTCAAAGGGTGCGTTCCAGTCGTCTCTACTGATACATGTCGCTGAGTGCTCTGTCCATTGTAGGTTCGAGACCGTTAAGCGACTTCACTTGAGCATGGTGCCATTCTCTGTTGAGAACAATACCTTAACGCCAACATTCAAGATACGTCGAAAGGACGCCTACAACTTCTACAAGACCGAACTTGATGCTCTCTATGCTCTCGGGGAGCCGGACAGCAACGGAAACAAGCTATGATCTGAAGCAATTCTATTATGGTCTACGTTTATGTGCATTCTCATATATTGCAAATCTGTTTGCCTGGCATAGCTTGCGTCTTTGTCGACAGCATTATCTTACATGTGCACCCGTTAGCAATGGAATATATCAATAGGTCTGTTGTGCCGTAAAGTCGTATAGTCGTATAGTCGTAAATCGTAAGGGTATCGTTACATTTTATAGTTGGTTTAGGAATGTTCGTGTGTTGAAACAAAAAAAAAAGATGAAGAACAATTGCAATGCGAAGCAAGAAAACGAAAACGATAAAGAAAAAATAGTAATGTGGTATCTTCGCCCGGATGAGCGAGCGCCTTCCGCCTATCCTTTGTGATTATGGCCAATCCTTTTGGATAGCGAACGACCGAGGAAGCATATCAAAACCATAATAAATACCCACATGTATCCTCCTGCAATGTTGTTTTTTATTGACATAGCGAAGGCGGAACTGAAGGATAGGTATGAGTAAGAAATGTCATACAGACGATGATGAGGTGCGGACCTGACAAATGCAGGGCTGACGGCACGAGAAATGCACATGGCAAGCTGGATCAAACCGTTTGTCGCGCCCAATGCTCCAGGGTGTGGTGCATTTTTCTTTGCCAGTATCATATTCAGCCTGTATGACATCATAAACCTGGGCTTACGGCGCAATGGAAAGAGAGACTCACGAATAGGCGAGAAGGGACACTCTTGAGCAGACAAGAAGTGCAGCAATGCCACTCCAAACGATAGGAATAGCATGAGGGTTTACTGTCCCCGTTACTTCGTCATAGCCAGTGCGAATGATGATGTTGAGGAGTGGCAGAGAGACGAAGGAGATGGGCCATAGTGCCATGCAGAAATTATAGAATTTCACAATGTCGAACGTCCGGAG
>KB722738.1:1623114-1637516 GCA_000349905.1 Volvariella volvacea V23 | reverse complement strand
AAGGGTGGGCATTAGGAAGAGTTGGATACAGGCTGAGATAGTTCCTGCGGTAGCCAAGGAGTAGCCAATTTTCTGTGCCTAAAATCGAGTGAGTAAACGAAACCAACCCCACAACTAGTTACCCACGTCGAAACCAAGGCCACCCGAGGGAATGGGAGTATAGCAAAAGAGAACGAATACGACATCGAAAGCCGTAGCAATAAAGCACAACGCACATCCAGAAGCGCAAAGAGCGCGAATACTGGGAATAGATAGCAGCTCCTTCATGTCAAGAGGCGCCGGTGGAGGTTCCAAAGGGGTGTCATCGTCATAGCTCCCTCGGTTTGATATCGAGCCGTAGGTTGCAGGTTGTTGAAGTCGTTTTTCCTTCTTAGTTTGTCGCCGTTTACTGGGGAGGGTCTAGAAGCGAATCAGCTCCCACTCAAAAGCTTGCAAATTGACCCACCTCTTCCAGGCAATAATACCCAAGGGCTACCCCGAAAAGGGCAAGGATGGCGGCGATTAAACATGGCAAGAAATAGGGGTGGACCTTGAACACATGATAGTCAAAGTATTGAGGGTACTTTGTTGCGGCGTTGGAGAGCGTTCCACCTATGAGCGGTCTAGGAAGCGACAGGTACGTGAGTCACTGGCAAGTCAGCAGCAATCATCGAGCAGTAGCTACCCAATGATGCTACCCAACGGCCAGAACAGGCCGTAAATTGGGAACGCGATTGCCTGATTTGTCTCATCTGTCAGTTCACCTAGGACCGAGTGGATGACAGCGATATTTCCAGAGAATAAGCCAGCTGAAGAACCATCAGAAACAGCCAGAATAATTCACGAAGGGCGCAAATGACGTACCCAGACAACGTGATAGCAAAATTTCTGGTAGAGAGCTGCAAACCCCAAGCAGGGTCGTCGTGATGGAGAGGCCTAGGGTCCCTGCGATGATTACAGGCCGACGGCCGATGATGTCTGGAGAGGCAAGAAGACCATATTCGGTGAGACAGAAGGCGTGGACAACCATGAGGAAATCTGATACAGTACCTGACAGCTTCGCCCAATGGTAGATGGAGAAGAGTTGGGCGATGGCAAAACTGGATTCCTGATCGTTGTTAGAGAGGTAGAGGATGATTGATGCCGAAATGAAGCAAAAACATACCACAAGACCGCTGTAATAGCCTATCTTGGAAGGGTCATCCGTCAAACGGAGCGACGTTATGAATTCGTTGATGTAAGGAAAAATCTAGAAGAGGTAGATGAGATAGGAGGTTGTGATGAGTGGCCCTGCTGATGGAGCTACCTGTGTGAAGGCGACTGGGTCTGCCAACCTAATGGCGCACAGCGCGGCAAGCTGTGCTTTTGGGAGGGGAGTGGTCGTGACGACTGCAGGTTTCTGCAGCTCTGGGTCGTCGTTGACCAGAGGACACGACTCGTCGTACAGGGTGTCCTCGGAGCCGTTGCGTCTAATATGGGCGGGCATTCTGAAGGAGAGGAGATGGAGGAACGAGTGAAGAAGGAGTAAGTTGGGGCTGACAATTTATGGATTCCTTTAAGCGCATTTACGTCGATCTACTCAACTTTCTTTCTTACTACACCTTGCACGGGCCGCTTTACCGTGTTTGGCAGACGTATTTGTCCATATTGGCGTGTTGTTTGGCCGTGTTTGGCCCATCCGCCGCCCTGGAGCCAATGATCAGCATCCTGGCCTCCTTCATACAGTCAGGCCATCATGAATATTACTTCAAACACTCATAATCCTGTCCTCGTCGCCCCCCGCCCTGTACGTCTGATAACTTTTGCTCCCTTCCGACCTTTGCAGTCCCCCCATCGCCCGAGACAACCCGATCCGTCGGGCGGCTCACCGTCTGCGGACAGAGACATACCTTCTCCGCACTCTTCCCCGAGGTGCGTTTCATCTCCAGCTTTATCCACATTTACCTATTCGTCTTCTCGTAACCCTTTCGTCCAGGTCCGCTCTTCCATCCGAAGCTCTAGAAGAGTTTCTATCTATACTCAGACCCTCCTTCCCACCTACCTCTCCTCGAAGTATTCGTCACCCTGCTCCTACCCTACCGCCTTTCCAGCATGACCGTCCCTTCAGTCTCAAGCCACGGGGTCGCATTGACGTGGCAAAGACTCCCGTGGACGATATCGACAACATTCACCCATCCCAACAGAGTCGCACTGGTGGCACTCATACCCCAGATTCCCCACTATCGCCCAGCCCCACAATCGAAATCGAGTATCCCCTTGCAACAAGCCCCCCGATCAGATGGTTCACGTCACATGTATTATGTTAGTATCTTCAATCCATGACTATATCTCTCAAATCAAATCTGCCTTGACGCTTGGCTGACCATCCCTTGACCTCTATCTAGCATCCCCCATTTCTCGGAATCAAACTAGGAATCCATTCTTGAAACAAGCATCAAATCAGATACCTACATTCAGGCCTGTACTATCTCCACACTCCATTCCTTTGCCATCCCCGTCCCCCGATGAACTGATGAACCTTTAATACCCTACAACATGACTACTTCCATACTATCTCTCCTTTCACATTGCCGTACCTCTGCATCTGTTGTTGTTAACCACACTCATATATATCATTACCCCACTGTACCAGTCCTACTTTTTTTCTTTTTTTTTTTTGAGAAGGCTATCCTGTTGCTGCTTTCTTCCAGGCATAGTATATGCCGTCGATCTGCATTTTCATGTTATCTTATCCATACTCGCAATGTCATCGCTATCTGAGTTTTGTTTAGGCAGGTGCAGTCTGTTCGTGCATATATAGGTGATCGTTACCTCTTGCGTCGCATAACTCTGGTAGGTATGGATTCGCCGACTGGGGTATATTTGTTCGTCTTTTAGGTCATGGCGCCCAGGGAGAATGGGATTGCCCTCCAGCACCCTCAGTGAGAAGTACCGGATCACCGTTTTCATTGATGTAAAAGCAATCCTCCAAACGGACCCCTACCTATGCCACATTCAGCTTCATGAATAAAATGGACAAAGCAACGACGGACCTTATTCTCTATATAGATGCCCGGTTCATCTGAAAAAGTGTGGCCAGGCAGGATAGTGTCATTACTTCCACCACGTAGATAAGGCTGCTCGTGGACCTCTAGTCCGATACCTAATTGATGGTGATGAGTCGAATTAGAAAGGCGCTTAATGTCCCATAAATCACATTACCCACCATGCCCAAGTCTATGAGTAAAGTATTCTGCGTAGCCCAACTTACCTAAATACCCCCGTGCGGTTTCATCTACTTGGCTTGTTAACGCCCCGGAACCTGCGGAGCGAAGCGCAACAATCTGTGCATCGTGCACGTGGCTCCATATCTGCAGGTGCTCTTTCGGTATTTGTGACTCGGGGAGGGCTACAGTCTGTCGAGAGACAAGAATTAATATCACCCAACATAGTTGCGAGAATAAATGGCAGTACAACGCACCCTCGTGATGTCACTCCAATACCCGTGTAAGGAAGCTGTACAATCAAACAAGGCAAAATCTGAACTGCCAAGGACACGATCTGTTCCGCTGCCATGGGGTAAAGCAGCGTTTTCTATGGTATATCAAGGGGAGGGAAGAGGGGGCGATTCAAAAACCGTCGGATGACCATTGAGAACGGAACATACCACCGAATAAGGTCAAGCAGCCACCACTTTTGAGGCCTACCGCGGACAGGGCCGAGGACATCATGCTGCGTGCTTCTGATTCCTTCATGCCGATGTACATTCTAGAGTGGGTGTCCCTTACTGCCAGCAAAGTAGCCTGGCCAAAGTACGGCATGATTGATCAATAAAGTATGTCGACGAAGCGCACAAAGAAAAAGGCAACGTCCTAACCTCGTTAGCGCATTTGAGAATCTCGATTTCGGCACTTGACTTCCGCTCACGCAATTGAGTTATCTCCAAAGGTGCCGAGACGACTTGGGAATGCGGAAGAGCTCGCTGAAGTCCGTCAGCGAGGAAGTGACGAATGTTGTTATCAACATAAATGGTCGAGACGGGTTTAGATAGGACGGAAATGGCTGTTTGATAGGGATCGGATTCTTCTGCCCATTCTACGAAATGAATTGCGTTGGCAGACGGAATGGAAAGCAATTTTGCCCTGGTAGCCTCAAACTGGATGTTTCCGGATCACCAATTAGCTAGGCGAGGAAGTGAAGGAATTACAAGGGATGCACCTTTGGGGTCAGAATAGATATGGTAGGGCGTATATCCCCATCTGTTGTAGCTTGCGGCGCGATGATAACCAACAACGGTCGTTCTGATAAGCGCCAAGTGGCGGAGGAGACGTTGGCATAGAATAAAGCGTTTGCACCAGGTTCAGCTATATACGCTGACGCATTAATGTGCACGAGGGTCTCCGCTAATTTCTGCTGCCTGTCCAAGTATACCGAGTCGGGGATAGGAGGGATGTGAGCGCAATGATCCTTTACGTGGGACGGAGCGTGGTATTTCCAACTCCTGCCGGTAGCTGCACCATGGTATACAAAGGCATTCAATGCTGCTGAACACGAATAGCCTATGCCAACAATACTCTAGGACCAATGAGCATTAATATGACCTCGCAAGGGTGATGAAGGATTTTGAACAAATACCAATAGAATGGTCCCCCAGAAGGTGTAGGATAGCTTGGTGGCTCCATCCTGGTTCCGCGATGTGCGCGGCTGGTCCAACTTTGGGAGGACCATGGTTGCAACTGGCCAAGTTCTAATCAATCTGGGTAACGGCCGGTTCGCGCCGTTCTGGTGCCGGCAACCGTCCCGTGAGTCATCCAGGTCCTTGAATGAGCTCCTCCAGCATCGACACCGATACGCTTGTTGCACTGGTCCTTAGCACCATTACTACCTTGAATCCAAGTCAAGAAGATGTTCTAGAGGCATTAGTCCAAGCCCAAGGCGACGTGCAAGAAGCAGCAGCTATTCTACAGCAACAGCAGCGCGGCAAGCGCCGAGCTAGCAAACGTAAATCTCTCGAAGATTGGCTAATGCGTTCGCCCTCCAAGAAGACGAAACATGATGCACCCAATGCAAAGACAGTGGACACGGGTGAATACAGCAACAGTAGCACAATCACAACACGAGATCGAATTGCAAGCGGAAGCAAGAGACCAGTGGCAAATTTGATGTCAGTACTCAATCGCCTTCCATCTGGACCTAAGAAGGCTTTGATACCTCGTCTCCCTCCACTGATGCTGTCCAATCCCGCCCTCGTTGAGAAACATACACCCTGCACAATGCATCTGTCCATTCTGCCACCCGAGTTAGCATGCTCATTATTTTATACCATGCTGGATTTGTCAAACCACTGGAAACGCAATAAATGGTGGCTTTTTGATCGGCTCGTGGAGAGTCCTCATCGTACGTCATTCTTTGCAAGAAGAATAGATGATGGGGACCAACAGTCTTGGCACGAGGCTGCCCAGTTTTGGTGAACGAACTACCATCGTTTAGTTCGCCAGATAAATTGACATCCGGACATCCTGGATCAGGTATAATGGTCGAAAGACAGACCCTCCTGAAGCTTTCCCGCCAGCCATGGAGGAAGCATGCAAGATAGTGGAACGAGTTGTGAACGAAGAGATGAAAAGACGGACTAGATACCCACTCGAATGGGCCGGAAAATTAAAAGAGCAAAACATCTGGAGTGCCAATGTCGCTGCCTCCAATTGTTATGAAGGAGGAAAGGAGAGCGTCGGCTGGCATTCTGATCAGCTCACTTACTTGGGGCCATACCCAACCATTGCCTCATTAAGTCTGGGTATGATACTCAACAGTGCATGAGATGACGCTGACACTAAGGTCTTTTGCTAGGTGTCAGAAGGATTTTCAGTCTACGCGAAGTGATCCCGAAAGATGAAGCTGAAACTCGCAGGGCACGAACCTTTAACATACCACTACCCCACAATTCGGTGTGTCATTATTGCAGAATAGTTTCTATTTGTGACACTCAGTATGATCCTTTCAGTTGACGATCATGCATGCCTCCTGTCAAGAGAAGTTCAAGCATTCTATCCCGCCTCAATCGGCTGTCGACCTGTATCATCCACAATTCCCAAGGGACGGGGAAACGTGCAGTGATCCCTCCAGTTGCCGCATCAATATAACATTTCGGTTTTACCGGCCTGATTTCCATCCCTCTGCCATACCAAGATGCAAGTGCGATGTCCCTACAATACTTCGGCCAGACATGAAGAATCGGACGGATGGGTTGACAGATAAATACTGGTGGACGTGCTACGCTGGGGCGCAGAACGACGGGAAAGGGTGCAATGTTTGGCAAGTGATGGACATGCAAGCTGAGGGAAGAGGACCGTGTATAGGGGATGAGCGCGCTGAATGTTGAGTTTGTGTTGTACAGTAGCTGTAATAGCCTAATGGGGCAATGTTCTCCGGCAAATTGCCAGAAAAGGAAAGAGACAACTCGTGTGTAGTCCGCGAGGCAGTATCGAGGCTTAACCTCCCTTATATACAACTCCCACTGCCACAATCCCCGTTGCCTCAGACTAATCGACAATGGTGGAGCGGTCACCAAGACCCTCGACCGTCGAGGGTGAGTTGTTGCCCCCGTCTTTCCCTACGCTTGCTCACCAAGGCCACTCGGCTCCATTCTTCGCCTGTTGCAATGCATGTGTGTCCACAGAGGGGACTCCTTTAATACGAGGGAATGACTCCGACCAAGGCTCTGAAGTTGGACGCAAATCAACATGGTCCGAACGCATATCATCGCTTGTTCAAGAACCTTTAACTCCGCTCACCAAAGTTCTGCTCATCTTTGTTCTCATACTGCTTTTGCTCAGTTCTGTACGTTGCTTGTCCACAACAACACACGCTTCTCAGCGCATTTATTGCTCCAAATGACAGGTTTTCATCGGTTTATTTGCGGGAGCACAACACAAGCTGAATGTTGAACGAGGGCGTCATCCAGGAGACGGTTATCCAATTCCCGGTCCTCCCTCCACTGCGACCATAACGACCACAGCGACTTGGACCAGGACAGCTACAGAAACCGCAATAGAGACGGAGACAGAGACAGAGACAGAGACAGACAGAGAAACCATAACCTTCACACGCACACGGGGTGGGGGAGGCGCCTCGACAACCACAGAGGTCTCCACTACTATTTCCACTTCAACTCAAACCTCCACGGTCACCGAAACTCATACTAGTGTAACGACAACGACAGTTGGTCTTCCGGGCCCTACTCCACCCTCTCGCGACGTAAGCACGCCCATCGTCTTATTCAACTTCTCAAAATTCATGTATAAATTAGCAACCATGCCTAACACCAGAGTGTATCGTTTTGGCCGGGACTATTCTTTCATCTCTAGACATGGCACAAGACCCGTGTGAAAACTTTTATGATTATGCTAGTGCGTTAGAGTTCTCGTAATTTCGGCTACTGCTTACCGTTTCTCGTGAAGATGGTGGATGGCTCAAGGCTCATCCATTGCCCGCTGACAAGAGTACTTTTGGCAACTTCGAAGCATTGGCACAGCAAAACAAGCAAATAATTCAACGTGTCTTGGAGTCCGACGAGGTGCCAGAGGATTTCTCGTCATCTGCAGACAAGGAAATTCTTCGTAAACTGCGCAATTTCTATGCTTCATGCTTGGATGAGGGCAAGTTGGATGATCTTGGCACTCTGCCATTGCTACAGGTTGTAAGGACGGTCAGAAGGCTGTATAGGGAAGATGATACGGACATTGGTACAAAGGAGGACATGACAAGCTCGAAGGGCTTGACGGCTGCACTGGCATACCTACATTCCCGAGGTATGTGGTCCGAAGGGTTGAGGACAACACTTATGTACGCTTCTGTCTAGGCATGGACGCGTTTTTCTCGTTCGCAATCGAAGGAGATGCCGGAGATGACCCAGATTACATGGTTCTGTGGTTCTATCAGCCTCCCTTAGGTCTCCCAACCAAGGTTTGTCATTTGACTATTCTTTTATTACGAGTGCTAATAGTTTTCTAGGAATATTATGAAGAGGAAGCTATTGTGGATGTGTACCGCGAGGTCGTCGAAAGCCTCTTCTATACGCTATCTGAAGAAGACGAGGCCCTGCAGCAGGTGCAAGAACAATCACAGTCCACTTTCTCCATCAAGAACGATGAGGTTACTTATTGGCCTCCCTGGCCATGGCCACCTTGGGATGATGATGGCAACGAGCCCGGTAAAAACCCGGGTGATGACAAGCCCACAAATAGATCCCGTCAAGCTCGCAAGCTTGCAAAGAAGGTCGTCGAATTTGAAACCAAGATTGCCGCAGCCAGTCTGGATCTGTAAGTGTCAGCGTGTGTGTGCGTTAAATGTTAGCTCAACATTTTGAACTTACAGCGATGTCCTATACCAAGACCCTGTTGCAACATACAATCCACGAACCATCGACCACTTCACGGAGAGTCTCCCACAAATTCATTTCCCTACCTATTTCTCTGCGTTAACCCCCCGCGCTTATCCTGACCGTGTCATTGTCACCTACCCCGACTACCTGAAATCTCTCAGGGAGTTGCTGGATGAAACGCCGTCCGGGGTTATCGAAGGCTACCTTATTACTAGGGCGGCATTGAAGTTGTCACCATTCCTCGGTAAATCTACCAAGGCATGGCAAGCGCATAGGAAATTGGAGGAGGTATTAACAGGTATCAAGAAGGGGGCACTAGGCGATCGTGGCGAGTACTGCCTTAGCAGGGTGGAGGAGGCACTTGGTTTTGCATCTGGAAGATACTTTGTGAACGAAACGTTTGGTGGAGATTCCAAGGAGAGAGGCACAAAGGTCATCACTGGTAAGCGCCTGCGTGCCGACTGTGGGTTGGTGGATTCTGATGTTCTGCGTAGATATTGTTGATGCATTCAAGGTATCCTTGCCCAACGTGCAATGGATGGACAAGAAATCCGCTAAAGCTGCAGCTGAGAAGGTAGGTTCATTAGACCAATAATAAGCATGGCTTAGAATTTACATTTATTCATTAGGCCGACAATATTCGTGTCAAAGTCGGATACCCACTCTCACCGGACACTAAAAACCCAGAGTCCATCTTACGGTACTATAGCAACGTTAAGGTTGACAAGAATACCTTCTTCGATAATATGATCAGCGCCGCGTACGTTTCCTTGGTCTGTTTACCTCGTACGAGGGTTTCAAACTACATATATGCAGGGCAAGCGCACAATCTAAACAATGGCTCCAGTTGGGTAAAACTCGCAATCCCAACACCTGGGAGATGTTCCCTTCAACAGTGAATGCATACTTTAATCCGCCTGCGAATGAGGTCAGTTACTTGTGGTTGACTGAATGAATGCCATTCATCTTTGGAATGCCTAGATCGTTTTCCCAGCCGGTATTTTACAGCCACCATTCTTCCACAAGAGCTGGTATGGAGCAAAGCGTTTCTTACAGTCTCTTAAATTGACGTTGTTCCAGGCCCGCATATCTCTCTTATGGCGCTTTTGGACATGTGGCTTCTCACGAACTGACAGTATGTTTTCTATGATTTTAGCTGAGCTAAGCCTTACGGAAATTGATGTCCCCCTAGCACGCCTTTGATTCTGCGGGTCGCCTGTATAATCAGAACGGTAAACTTGAGCAATGGTGGACAGATGCCACCAATGCTGGTTTCAAGAAAAAGCAAGACTGTATTGTCAAACAGTACTCTGGTATGGTATATGCTGGTGTGTCATTGTCCCAATCCTAACTCTGTGTTAGAATACACCATCGATGATGGCAAAGGTGGAAAGATCCATGTTAATGTAAGTGCTCGCATGATTGTTCCTGTACGATCCTGACCTTCGTCTTCAGGGAAATTTGTACGTAGAATGTGTCTGGCCCTCACTTGATACTAATTAAGTTGCAGGACTTCTGGGGAGAACATTGGTGACACTGGCCTCATTCAAGCGTATCGCGCTTGGAAGGCCAACTTTGAGGACTCGTTCAAAGCTGGGAATGAATATCTTCTTCCAGGACTGGACTTTACGAGAGAGCAACTATTTTTCATCTCCTTCGCCAGGATCTGGGCACGAAACATCAAACCTGAAGCAGCTGTATGCGCCCGCATCTACCTTGTAATCTTTATGAAACCAACTGATTTTGTTGACAGGTCCAGCGCATTCGCTCTGACCCTCATTCGCCCACCCGATATCGCGTAGATGGCACTGTCTCTAATATTCCTGAGTTTGCCAAGGCCTTCAAGTGTTCTTCTAAAGCTAAGGTGAGCCGCTCTACTCACTCAAAATTGCGCAAGTTAATCATGCATTCTGTATCAGTTGAACCCTCCACGTGATAAACAATGCATCTTTTGGTAGTTTGCTTTCCGCGTATATGTATATTTATCTGGGCTTGCGGTATGTAGGGCACTCGCAAATTTTGTCAAAGTACGCCTTTGGTACTGGGCACATCGTTGCTACCTGTACGTTCAATAGCTTGGCGAATCGCCAATGCAAGAGCCTTAAAAGCCGACTCGGACCTGATCGAATAAATTGACGGACAATTGATGCAGCTTGTGTGGATCTTACCTGTGATGGTCATTCTCTCCCCTCAAAACATCTACGTGCAGGGTAACACCAGAAGCTATCGCAAAGGAGTAGAATATGTGAGGTATCATCTCCGTCGATAAATCACCAATCTTTTCTCGCTTGAGCCCCATATCTGTGACGCAATATGGGCGAGAGCAGATGTCAATGACTGCTCTGGACAGTGCCTTCGAGGGGTCAATATCATGAATTTGGGGGCCTGCATTGGAAGAGTACCTCGTCCAGTGGTGCAAACCCGGTGCCGTATCGACGAATACCACGCACTTCCCCCAGTGCCTGCTTGAATGCGGTTCCTAGCGCAATGGCGCTGTCCTGTACAAAATAACCAATCATTCATTTGCGCATTCATGGCCGAGGGTCAAATGACATATCAGCTGTGTGGTGATCATCAATCCAAAGATCTCCTGTGCATTTCATCTGTAAGGACATCCCGCTATGTTTCGCAAGCGCTGTATACATCTACTCAAGAGCACCTTTAGCGCGGCGATGTAAGCGTGCAAAATGAGTTACCCACATGATCGAGGAACCCGATACCAGTGGATACATCGATTACTTGAGTGAGACCAGATCCTGGTTGAGTGTCCAGGTTGATAGTGACCTCAATCTGAGTCTCAGAGGTCTTCCTCGAAATCGTAGCAACCCTTGGTGATTGGGACATCTGGAGGGATAAATGGCCCAGGACAACAAGAAACAACAACGCGGGAGCGCCTGGCAAGTGTGTAGGAAGCTGCAGATCAACAACTGTCAACATCAATTTCATGGTCTTCTTCCTCGTCCGGTACAGGCCACCACCGTTACTCCTTCGGCCTCGTCCACCGCGCTATGTCCCGAGGATTCACGTTCAACAAAATCGCACGTTTCTGAACTTCCTTCGAAAAAACAAGCCCTCGAAGCCCAAGGACCCGGTCCCACTACTCACTGAAGACAACTTATTACACCCATTCTCAAAGTCCCCCTTCCCCGCTGTCAAAGCCAGAGGGGAGGCTATTCAGGGATTAGCACCATGTCCCATCTGTGCAGGCACCCATAGTCATGTTCATGCACACACACAAGCTCAACCCCGGCTCGTTAAGTTTGAATGCCCAGACTGTGGATGGCCTACACACTGCTCCGAGGAGCATTGGAAAGAGGACGAAGAACACCAAAAGTATTGCCCCCGTCTGAAAGAGGCAAATGAGGATGAACACGATCTACGCAGTGGAAGGCGCATGCGCGAATTCGAATTGCCTGGTGGGTGCTTTAGTTCTATAGTCCTCCACTCTTTGCTGACCTTTTCTGCAGGACCACAAGGTTATGAAGAGGCCATATCTTTTGCCAACTGGGATGTATTTTGGTATACACGTGGATTCCCCTCGATGGATACAGAACGCTCTCGTAGACATGCAAGCAAGCTTCTCACTTATCCTATTACGATTGGTTCAGTTTTACACCAACACAGTAACCTGACCTTGAACAACCAGCGACTAACACCAGAGGGCAGTCGCTCGCTTGCAGGTGCGCACACATTGTGATTCAAATATCATTAATAATCATTTTAGGCTGGTGATAGCTCTACGAACTACTCTGCATGTTCCTCCGGGCGCACCAGAGACTGTCGAAGCGGCTGTTGGCAAACCCCAAGTACGATTATTCATCCTTGGGGCTCGTGCAGAATCTTCTCTTCCACCTCATGTCTGGGAACAGCTCTGCATGCTATTCCCATCCACTCATTTCCACCTTTTCTTCATCGGGCCACAAGTATCCCTCCCAAAGCCGGCAAATTCTGGTAGCAAACCTTCAGGAGGCACATCAACCACTGACCCAGAAACCCCTCAAGCAGCGACAGAAAACGTGGATTCTGATTTCCCAAACACCCCTCCTACTACGGAAACCAAACCGGACAAACCCGTCTACGTACCTAATGTCTACCAACCGCCGACTCCAGCCCCTATTGAACGCCATCAGCGAACGCGCTCATCAATAGAACGTTATGGTGTTCCTTCGTATACAGTTGCCTATACTCCGCAACTCACTATCACTGGAATGCAAGCGAATTATGCCGATGTACATGCACAATTCCAACATACTCTCGATCCTTACAGTGATTGCTTCTTCCTATTCTCTCCTGGCTTCGGGTTCCCGTCCATGGAGTCGGCCTCGGACGATCTGGAACCACTATTACAAATTGCTTCGCCCACGGAATGGGGTCCGGTTGTTCCGATGCTATTAGAAAGCAAGTGTGCCGTCTTCGTGACCGGGTTCTCCCCAACAGACGTTGAGAGAGATGTTCGCTCATTATCCAAGGCCCCCGGCGTCGCTGGGGAGTTTGAGTGGGTTATTACACCAGGACCTAATAGCTTTGGCAGCGAGAAGTGGGAAGTTGCAGATTTTGACCCCCGTGTAATGGTCAAAACCAACTGGGGAATCTGGGGAATCCGAGGCAAGAGCCGTGAAGTAGTAGAAACTAGTAGATTCAAGTTCTTGCCTAGCTTTGGGACAAAAGCTATCACCGACTCGTAATCCTTGTAGTATCATAGAAGTGCTTTATAATATCACCCCACTCAAGTGCTCAGCATACACCATTCAATTGCGTGATGATAGTTGGTACAATGATGCCATATATACACGAGTGAGAGTACATTGACAGAAGATTAAGTGAGTGCATCGCGAATCAAGCCTCTACTTTGACAGGCTTTCCCAGTGTTGTGGGAGGAGCCACAAAAGACTAGGTGTAGCGTTAGAGAAACAATTGAGAATGGCACTGGCTGATTCTCACCCTAGCCTTGATGCCCCCTGCGTAGGGCAGTCTGGTTTGACCACTTAACCATGCATCGACCTCAGCAGCAGCACCTCGCCCTTCACTGTAAGCATTGTCAGCATCAATGAAAATCGCTTCCGCACCAAGGACTTACTTGATACCCCAGACAATGAGTGACTGGCCACGACGACAGTCACCAGCAGCAAAGACGCCCTCGACATTTGTAGAATATTTCTACAGAGCCCAGAAATCAGATTGGGATTGGAATACAAATGTGAACAGCATTCGGTCACGTGCCTTGGGTGGTGTCTGGATATTGGACCTTGCATCCTGCTTCAAGCCCAAAGGCTTAGTAACTTCTGTGGTAGGCCCAAGGAACCCGAGAGCCAAGAAGACGAGCTGTGCAGGGAAGAACTTCTCAGAACCTGGAACTTCTTCCATCTTCCAACGACCTCCGCTATCCTTTGTCCATTCTACACGAACTGATATAGAAGGATTAGCGCGGAGCAGACCAAAAGTTGGCTAGATGCGCACCAGTATTGAGACCCTGGAGTTTTCCTTTGTCATCGACAACGAAGTCCTTGGTAGAAATGCAGTATTCTCGGGGATCTAGGGATAGTTCGTTAACGCGCCGCATAAAGCCAAAGCAGGAAATGATTTTCACCATTGCCAAAGTGAGCGGCAACCTCCGTGTGTCCATAATCGGTGCGGAAGATTCTATGAAGTCATGTGAGTGCCTCAAACCCAGAAGGTCATTAATAGATATTGAGACACGCACCTGGGCCATTGGGGCCATGGGTTATCCCGTCCCCGAGTCGCGGGTGGCTTGGGAAGTAGCTCGAAGTTCACAACAGACTTGGCCCCGTGACGCATGGCGGTACCAATACAGTCGTTTCCAGTGTCACCACCACCGATAACAATGACATCTTTACCCTTAGCATTGATGTAAGCGCCGTCTTCCAAACCCGAGTCCAGAAGGGACTTGGTATTGAGCTAGCGGGTGCAATGAGTCACAAAAAGATCGCGCTTGGTGGGTGAGGCGCAATTACCTGTAGGTACTCCATTGCGAAATGAATTCCATCAACATTGCGGTTTGGAATACGCAAGTCCCTTGGCCACGTTGCACCTGTGCAAACGA